>PVIC010003567.1:47236-68489 GCA_004025085.1 Thryonomys swinderianus | reverse complement strand
AAAAAAAAAAAAAAAAAAAAAAAAAAAAAAAAAAAAAAAAAAAAAAAAAAAAATAGGACCTAATTCTAAATATGGAGTCAATAATAGATATATGGATATATGCTGAGCCTTCTATTTTATCTTACTACCAAGATGTTGATTTTTTTTTTTTTTACCAGGAATCAAATTCAGGACCTTGCACTTGCTAAGCAGGTGTCACTGAGCTATATCACTGGCGACAATGTTGCATCATAAAGAAGTAGTTTAAAAGTTAAGAAATTTCGCACCCAAAAATGACTCATAATGGGCAGGAGATTTAGCTCAACTGCGGAAGTGAGAGGCCTTGGGTTTGGTCCCCACTACCCTAATATAACAAAAAACCAAAAAACAAAACAAAACAAAACAAAACAAAACAAAAAACAAAACAAAAACCTAATAATACATATAGGAGCTCTCCTGAAGTTCTCAAAGACTTACTCAAATTCTATTTACCTAAAATCAACAGATTTGAAGTTGGTTTGTAGAGCAAAATAGTTTGTTCTATGATATGCTGAAATAATCCAAGTAAATATTTCTCTTCTTTAAATGGTATATATTAGTTTCTTTAAAATAGGTTCTGCTTGAAAAAGTAGGTACCTATTCACATTTAGGTACTTGTGTTACATCCTTCACACTGTAGTAACAGATTTGTACCTGTAACAACATATTTTATGGTTAATTTGAAATGGATTATTGTAAACTCAAAATAATTTTAAACCCCTACATGTACATTTTTACTAAATTTTCCCACTTAATTTCAATCTTTTTTTTTTTTTTTTTGCTTTTTGAGACAGGGTCTCGCGTTGTAGTTCAGGCTGGCCCTGAGCTCACTACGGCGCCCAGGCACGCCGCCGCAAACTCAGCAATCCTCCTGTCTCTGCCTCCCGAGTGCTGGGATTACAGGCGTGAGCCACCACGTCCGGCATTGTGGTATGCGGTGTTGATTGTTGGTGGGCGTGTCTCCACATCCAGCGTTATATGTGGTTACCGGGGATCGAACTCAGGTCCTTGCACTTGCGAGGCAGTCGCCGGAACCACTGAGCTAACCCTCTGGCCCTCAATCTTTTTTTTTTTTTTTTAATTTAGAGGTGATCCAAATGCCTGTGGTGAAATGAAGAACAATAAAAGGTTTTATCTTGTAATAGACAAGCTGAGTACGTTAGGAGAGATGGTTTGCCTTTAAGAAAGCAATAGGTTTTAAAAGTCTAGATTTCTTTTAGAATAAATGAAAGCTTTGTTGCTAAAGAAAGGAAACTATTTTTCTGCAGTTTCAGAAAGCAGGGACTATTCTCTGCATTAATTAACTTCAGCACCATCAGAAATGTCCTTCTTTACATTAGAAATCACCATAAAGGCAGAGATTCACTAAGAGTGGCTTGTTGACAATGAAAGCTACTGCCAAGATTCTAGTGTTAGGCTACATTTTCTCTATGTGACATCATATTGTGAAATTTTTATTGCATGCAAATTTAGAAGAATAATATGATGATCAAATTAAAAGTACTATTTATGTTTTGAAAATTACCTGCGACCTTTTGTCTTCCAACTGTTCTGAAAAGAACAATGGTGATAGAATAAAGAATATTTTTGTTACGATTAGACAGCAATGAATAGCAGAAAATTTTCAGGCCTTGAAATATTGCACAATGTATAAATTCATAGGCAAATTTAACTTCAAGTAAAATAATTATATGCTGCTTCAGTTCTTGGTTTTTATCCGGGATTTTGAACTAACATTTGGGTTTTCATTAGTAGTTTAAAGAACCCAAAGAGTCCTTTTATGTTAATGTGCCTTACTGTAGAAATTTCATGGAAAGGCATTATGAGCCATGTACTACATGGTTCCCAAAGAGGTTTCTCGGAGATGTTCTAGAATCTTAAAGGTCCATGAACCATAAAGCATTTCATATAAATAGTAAATTACTCCTAAAGAATCTGCATGAAATATCCTTAGGTCTTGCATTCCTCATCTCCCAAACAACAATTTATGGTATCTTTCTGAAGTTGCTATTACAAATCAATATAGTTTTGAAATTATCCTTATAAGCTCATATTAGATTTGAAGGACAAAGCTTAGCAGGTAAAATTTTAGTCCTAAGATGTATAGATAAAAACACTAAAGAGGAGCAATGTGGTATACTTTTGCAAAACCTCTGGAGAAAATACTAGGGAAAACTATTTTAAGAGTCTATAGGTAGAAAGCACCATATTTCCCATCAGTGACTCAAATGCTAAGTTTTCTTTCTGGCTTTAAAGTATTTCATTATATAAGTGATAAAATATGTAGTTATATGATTTTCTGTTTAATTATCAAAAGATAATGAGCAGCAAAATAAAACAAATGTCTAGATGGAATATCTAATCTCTTCATATATAATCTGTATACATAATTTTTGGTTTTGGTTCTTTGAGAGAAGGTCTGCTCTGTAGTTCAGCCTGGCCTTAAACTTTCTGTATAGCACAAACTGGCTACAAAATCATGTCATCCTCCTGTTTCAGTCTCCCAAGTGCTGACATTAAATAGATGAACCACTACATACATCTTAGACAGTATATAATGTACCCTAGATATGTGGATTATTTATGATGAGATTTTAATTACAAAGAGAACACCTGTTAAATAAACAATAAATACGATACAATTAAAACATTGACTACTTTCCTTTGCTCCCTCAGGGAAGTTACTATTTATTTCTGAATCTTTTCTGCTCTTCTTACTAGATGTTGAAAAATTTTAAGTTTAATGTTGCTAAATACACTTTCTGAGAGATCTCTATGAATAGAACCATGAAAATCCCACACTGGGTCATGGGGTAGTTTCCACTGTGCTTTTTTTCTACAAAGCAAAAGAATAAAGAAGGGTGTGTTTTGTAACAGGACTGGTGGCTCTCTTAGGCTCAAAGTGGCCCTGTACCCAGAAAACACAGCCAACCTGTGGAACCCTTTGTAAAGAAGTAGCAGTTGAGCAGCTCAGTTCTTTGCCATGTTTTTAATTAAGGTCAAACATACCCATAAAACAACTTCAATCAACAGCAGGATTAAATGCTGATTCACACAGAGGCTCAGCTAAATTTAAAAGCTCTCTAAATTTTATTTTAGAATTTTGATAGTGAGAAGAGAATGATTCTTGGATGACTCTTTTTAAAGCGTTGACCAATTGTTTGAATACAATCTAGATAAATAACACAATCAGCAATAAAACATGATGATCTCTAGGGCCGGAGATTTAGTTCAGTGGTTCTGGCGCCTGCCTAGCAAGTGCAAGGTCCTTGGTTCATCCCTGGTAAACACATACAACAGTACCAGGCGTTGTGACTCACACCCACCAGCAGTCAGTACCACACACCACAATGCTGGGCACAGTGGCTCATGCCTGTCATCCCACCCCCTGGGAAGCAGAGGCAGGAGGATTTCTGAGTTCGAGGCTTGCCTGGGCTTTATAGTGAGCTCAGGGCCAGCCTGAACTACAAAGACCCTGTTTCAAAGAAGAAATGAAACAAAACCCATGATGATCTCTAGGGACTAATATGTTCTCATTGAGAATTTAAATAACTATTTGTATAAAAAATTTACATTTTTAAGACTCAAATTTATATGAATGATAAAAGAAGCTGTTATGTTAATAAGAAGACTTAGTTAAGTCAGAAGCCCAAACTTTAAAGATGTTGAACAGGGAAGTGAAAAAGAACTAGTTAGAAATTATTTAAAGACTTCTTCAATATTTATTATGTTTTAAAAGACAGAAGTTTACTTCTTAAATGCAGAAGAGTTTATATCAAAAGCAAGCTGCAAGTTATTTCCTTTTTTTATAAACGCAGTCATTCTTATATAAAGAACATAAAATTTACTTATGTCAGTTAAGCATAACTTTGTATATAGAACATTAAATCCTTAAGAATGATGGATTCTTCACTTGTGGTATTCAAGTTCTCCTCAGTGTCTTGAAATTGTAGATAAAAATTGCATAATACGGGCCGGAGGGTTAGCTCAGTGGTTCCGGCGCCTGCCTCGCAAGCGCAAGGTCCTGAGTTCAATCCCCGGTAACCATATATAATGCTGGGCGTGGAGACTCATGCCCACCAACAATGAACACCGCATACTACAATGCCGGACGTGGTGGCTCACGCCTGTAATCCCAGGACTCGGGAGGCAGGGACAGGAGGATTGCTGAGTTTGCGGCGGCTTGCCTGGGCACCACAGTGAGCTCAGGGCCAGCCTGAACTACAAAGCAAGACCCTGTCTCAAAAAAAAAAAAAAAAAAGCAAAAAAAAAATTGCATAATACATTTTCTTGGGGCAGAGAGTGTCCAACCATTTCATTTTCAAAATTGGGATTTGGGAAGGAGGTTAAAAAACAAAAAACAAGTATTCACTTGGTCTTTTGGATGATAGGTGGGCATATTTTTGGCCAAGAAACAAAATAGTTGGAATCATAAAGACTCTGAATCAATGAACTCTATCATCAGGAGAAGACTGCTTGCCCACAGGAGTCCTTAAGCTCATTAACTACAATGAAGCTTGTTTGAACTGAATGGGAGAAGTTTTGAGTTACAGATTCCATTTGTGTTCATTCCCATAAAGTAGGCCCTGCCCCGGATCAGAATAAAGTGGGAGAAGCACAGGCCCTCTCTCGGTTACCTGGCTGCTGTGAGATGAGTAGCTTTCCTCCACCGCACCTTTCTGTCTAGATACTTCTGCCTCATCTCAGGCCAGAAAGCAATGAAATCAAGTGAGTACAGGCTACAACTGCTGAAACCATTAGCCATAAGGAATCTTGCCTCCTTTAAATTGATTTTCTCAGATATTTTGTCACCATGGTGACAAGCTGACTTGGCCCCTTTTGCATGCACTGTAGAATATATTTTAAATAAGTGTTTGAAAATGATGCTCTAACTAGCACTAACAATGCTGCAAGTATTTTCAGAGACCTGCTTAGTTTTGTGTGACTAGAACTACAATCAAGGGTGCCTTCTCTCCTATGCTTCAGTAGACCAGGTGTGTTCTGTTCATTATTCTACCAGTGACCCTAATTCTCTGTCCCTTTCCCCACTCTTGAAATAGATTTATTTTGGTCTCTTTCCCAGAACTGCCTCAGAGTCCCACCACAGGTCTTTTATTTTAATGTTTGCTGTTCTGCAACATTTCTTTCTAAAGCTGTAGCTGAAAAACTTTAGAGGCTGGTTCCAGGAAGAGGTTGCAACTGATACTGAGTAGGTGACACACTGGAGTTAAATCAGGTAAATGTTAAAGAATCAAAAAGCCAGTAGTAAGTAATCCAGAAAAAGGAATTTCTCTTTGTTACAGTATATGTTGAATGATTATTTGTGATTAAACTTTGCACATTTAGTGTAGCTTTTCCAATTCCTTTCATAATCAGCTCTTCATTTAAATTAGGTACCTATATAAATATATTCACCTATACTTATCTGGGGTAACAGACAACACCCTCAACTACAAAATGTAAAATATATATACCTGTTAAGGAAATAAAAGGATTTTTTTCCTCTTGAAGATCTTTCTTAACAAATAACCCATTGTATGATGTTATATGGTTTTCATTATTATAATAATATTATGGTAAAAGTAAACTAAGGCAAACATTTTTATTTGCTAGAAAAACATTCAAGGACTAATCATCACTGGGAGAAGTACAGCCCATAGAAATTGTTTTGTTATAAGTGATTTAAAATGTCACATTGTGAATCAAAAATAACACTATAGACTTTTTAGCGTACCTGGAAATATGAAGAAATTAAATGGTTTACTTTGATTCTTCTGAAGTACAGTGACAATATTATATATAAGTATATACATATATGTATGTATATACATGTATATATATTCTTTCACTTCTGATTTTGCTTGATATATTAAGTTTATGCCAGTTTTCTCTAACTTACTCTTATTCACTGAAAATCTGCCACCTAGTCTTTCCTATATAATTCTCTATATGCATCCAAACCTGGTACTGTAATATTATATTGACCAGATCCTAGATTTTCTGCAGGTTCCAATTTACTCATTATTCCTGGTCTATTTCCAACATTATATCCTTTTTGGGAAAAATGGTGTGATTAGATAATTGTACATACAAAGTTTTGTCCTAATCCCTTATTAGATAGTATTTCACATGAAATATTGAAAGGAGAATATTGATAATCATTGTTAATGGAATGTGAAGATACTTTAATATTGACTGATAATTTTAAGTCCTTGGCTATAGAAATGTTCCAGTTGGAGATATTATTAGCATATAGAAAACTGGATTGTGAATGTATAATCTAACACAGCTAATCAGGGAACAGAAGTAAAAGTCAAAAGATTTATATGATCTGAAGAGAAACCAGTAAGGGAACAGAAGTGAAGATATGAAAAATTCATCTTTTTTAGTTTAAGACTCATCAGCATCTGATTCCAAAGAGTAAAGTGCTCACTTTGGTAGAACATATACCAAAGAGTAAATAAATGATAGTAAACATTATTAATTATATCCTCAGTAAATGCAAATCTAGTTTTTTCTTTTTCTTTTTTTTTTTTTTTTTAAGATTGGGTCTTGGGCCGGAGGGTTAGCTCAGTGGTTCTGGCGCCTGCCTTGCAAGCGCAAGGTCCTGAGTTCGATCCCCGGTAACCACATAGAATGCTGGGTGTGGAGACACACCCACCAACAATCAACACCGCATACCACAATGCCGGATGTGGTGGCTCATGCCTGTAATCCCAGCACTCGGGAGGCAGAGACAGGAGGATTACTGAGTTCGCGGCGGCTTGCCTGGGCACCATAGTGAGCTCAGGGCCAGCCTGAACTACAACGCGAGACCCTGTCTCAAAAAGCAAAAAAAAAAAAAAAAAAAAAAAAAAAAAAAAGATTGGGTCTCACTTTGTAGTTCAGGCTGGGCCTGAGCTCACTATGGTGCCCAGGCAAGCCTCCAACTCAGCAATCCTCCTGCCTCTGCATCCGGAGTGCTGGTGTAAATGGCACTGTGGGGTGTGATTGCTGGTTGGTATGAGTCACCACACCCAGTATTGTTGTAGGTGGTTCCCAGGGATTGAATCAGGGACCTTGCACTTGCCAGGGAGGCACTGGAATCACTGAGATAAATCTCCAGCCTGCAAATCTAGCTTTTAAATCTTTATGTATTCATATTTCTTCCTTTTACTTGACTCACAGTAAATAGAGAGGGAATTTCACTCCATCTTGCCCCTGTTCTTTGAATCCGGCACAAGCCATATAACAGAGAATCTCAGCTAAAGATGTCAGAGTAGGTGTTGCAGTGCAGTGTTTGAACCACAGGCCGGGAAACAGAGATGGTGCTTCGGAAAACATCATCATTACCAAAGAGCTCCAAGATTCATTGCAAAGGAAATATTTCAATGTTGAATTTCCAGAACTTACCTACTCCTAAATCTCATATACTGATTGTCTCCTTGCTACTAAACTTTCAGCTAATACTTTTTAGTGTTTTTCTCCATCTGAAACTATGCATAACAACTGTGTAACTATGACCTTTTCATAAATGAGGGATTTATAAACAATGACTATTGTCTATAAATACTGATTTTGGCATGTCTACTCTCTGGGTCTGAAGATTCAGTGATTGGCTTATCATTACAGTTAATGTAAAAGTAAATACTATGGAAATATTGCTTTTTTGATGAAGCAAAGAAACTAAATTGTACAAAACATATTCATGCTTCTCATTTAAATTTGATTAAGATAAGTAACTGGGAACCAAATTAGCATCATCTCTCAGAGAGGCTTGGTAATTCCTTGTGTAATGCTACAAGGGTCTTATGAGACCTTCAAAGTACTGTGACATCTAATCAATTGGCAGAAAGTAAATTAATTGCTATCCAGAGCAGATCAACCTTCAGCCAGCTGTTTAAAGTGTCACAGTGTTGAGCAGAGATGTTCTGTCCTCACTTTGATCTGCTAAGCTTGAAGGGGAATGTAGTCAGATGGTAGGTGCTGAAAATATAGTTCAGGTGGTTAAAAATTTGAAACAATAAAAACCCCTCATGATTACTCTTGCATCGCTTTAAACAAAATTAGAAAGGGAAATTCTTGGGAAATACATTACAGATTCATAGAAGAGAAGAGAATTAAATTTAAAATTGTAGCAATCCTTAATGAAAAGTGACAGAGTATACAAGGATCACTTATCAAAGTGATATAAGCTAGGAAAAGTGAGTTAATTTCAGCTTGAAGGAACGAGAATAGGTTTAGATCTATAAATTTTTTATGAAGCAATTTTGTTGCACCTGATTAGCATGGAAGTCATGAAAACTGAATGTTTTTTTCTTCTATAAAAGCTGGAGGCAAATTTGGCGTAAAGCCTGGAAAGGTAGAGTGCTCAAATACTCTGTAAGGTCCCCCTCTGGAAAGTTGTTTCTATGTCATGTTGTAGAAGGATCACCTTCCTTTTGTCACTCCCAGTGGCTAAATTCAGGGGTTATTTCATTTTTTTTTATCAGTAACATTGAATAATTCCAATCACTATTAAACTTTATAGTTTCTGCCAAATATATCTAAATTTACCAGACTTATCATTAAAGTCATTAAATTAACATCATCTCTTCATCTTAATTCCAATCACTGAAAAATTAATTATATAAACAAAAGGCATATATTTATATTACAGCTAGTTTTGAGAGCTCAACCTATACAGATTTTCCCCTCCAATATTTTCCAGCAATAATAGCAGGAGCAGCAGCAGCAACAGCAAAATCTTCTTATGCAATTAATATGACAATATTTCTATTTCCAGGGAGGAAAATGTGGCATAACATCCATTAGAATTAAAATTGTTATTATTTTTATTTACATAATTTTCTTACTCATAAGTGGCATTACTGGCCATAAAGTCTACAACAATGTCTCTAAATTACTCAACTATAAAACAAATGACATCAAAATAAATTTATAGTTTTTATTTTTCTGTTTGTAATAGACAAGAATAATTGAAATACAAAAGGAAAATAGTAGAATAATCTCAGGGTTTGTTGCTATAATTATTCTAAGAAAACCAAGCAATATGCATTTAGGGGTTTTGTATTAATAGGACTTTTCAGTTTTTTCTAATGTTCTTGATTACATTGCTGACTGAACAACCCTCATATACACAGATGGCACTACCGTAATATATACCATTATTATTATGATAAAAATGTGATAATTATGACAAAACTTTCACAGTCAATATTCTAGTTCTATTTTTTCTAACACATTCAGAACATTAGTTTGCATCCTTCAGGTGTAGTGGAGGAAAGCAGCTAGATATTTTACTAAATGACAGGGAAAACAATTTGTTATTATAGTTCTGTCATAGATAACCCATAACGTTTTTCACTAAACTTTCAAATTGCAATTTAAAATTCTCAGTCTATATTTTAGTCCATGGCTTTGGTCAGTATGGATTTTTAGAGAGTACTGCAGATTAATTTTTTTCTCAAAAATTTCTTCACATTTGCAACTTCTTAGCTTTTCTTCAAAACATTTTTCTTCAGTGAAATGGAGTCTTACTTAAATCTTAATTAAAACCTTAATTAAATCTTAATTAAAACCTTAATTAAATCTCTATAAACTCACTGAAATAGGGAATTACTCTTTCTGTCAAGAACATTTAGTTTTCAGTTCCTCTTTTTTTTCTGGCCCATTGCAAGTGGCAAGGTGGCTTAAATTCACCCTTGCTTTATTCTTGTTACAAATAAGAGATCTGAATCTCTGGTTCTAACTTACGCACACTTTCCCAGTAGATCAATGTTATGCTAATTGGATACTTGGCATTTAGACAGTCTCTCTGCTTCCTTTATGCCATTTTTCACTAGGTATCACAAATGTGGTTTCTGGATTACAGTCACTTGAATCTCTTCTCAAAAATACATTTTAGAAATATTCACTTTTGTATTATGAAACTATCAAAGTCTATCATACAGTTTTCCTGTATTCTATGGCAGGAGAAAACTTCACCGGAAGTACCTACCAGCAGGAATCCTGGGGGGCAAAGATCCTCCCCCTGGCACTGGATGCGGGGCCTGGATGCTATTTAAAAACCCTGCCCTCAGGAAGCTGGGACAAAACGTCTCCACCCCAATGGCCGGGAAGGATCCTTTTAAGAGATAAAAATTGACATTAATCAAAGTGGTCTACACTGAAAAGTTGTTGATAATCATTAACTTTGAATCAAATCTGTAATCCACAAAGATCAAATTTATAAGGAAACTAGGAAGTTAAAAATGGGATACACTTTTTAAGTCACAAATTTCTAAATTTATTGCAATTTCTTGGAAACAAAACTTTCAAATAGTTGCAACTAAAGAGGATGAAGAAACATCAGAATGCTAAAATGATAAAATGTACATTTGGAAAAAAGTCACGTTATAGAATGATGCTGTAGACATAAAAGTTAGTCATTTATGTTGTATATTGGCAAGATTCATGCCCACATGAACTGTCAGCATACAGAAAATAGCCATGACAGAATCTGAAGTCTATTCTGCATTCAAAGAAACTGCTTTGCTTTAGGTAAGTTAATATTAATGGCTACAATAAGGAAAACTTTTATACATACAGTAGTTACATATATTTTTGAAACAAATATGAGATAAATAATTCCTCCTTTATTATATTTTTTAGGAAAAAGACATGAGAGTTTGCAAAGGTAGAACCATATGCTTTTTTATTCCAATTTATTTTAAAGAAGGGTATTATGAAGAAAATAAGATAGTTAACAGTTTAAACTTTATCCTTAAAATTATGTAATTAATCTTACAATAAAAGTATATCAGACCTGAAATACACTTTAGAGATATCCTGTAGGGTAGAAGTAATGTCATATAGTTTGTCAAATAACAGAGCAAAAATAAATAATGGAATTACAGTCTGGCTCCTCAATGACTTGACAGGTGCTAAAGCCACTGAGAAGAAACATGAATGTGTGCAGTGTCAGTGAGTGAGGAGCACTGGTTTTTGAGGTGCCAATCGAGGGGGAAATCGCAGAAATACCCCAAAGCATTACAGGGCCGATTGTAAAGTCAGAGTCTCATGCGGGTCTTTTCCAGAGTCAGTCAGGCTGAACACCAGCACACGTTCTATTCTGTAATGAACTCTTCCCGCATTCAGATTTAGCAAGTATTGTTTGTGAGGAGATTTCACTCTATTTCTGGAAAAATAAGTTCTATCAAAAATAATTTACGAAGGAAGGTGACTTTGGACTTGGGTCGGCACTAACTATGCCACACTTTATATATATGATTTGTATGAAGAACTTGTGGTAAAGAAAAGTGACTGGATTTCCTGACACTCTTCTTTAAATTTCGACATGGTGGCACACACCTGTGATCTTGGAATGCTACAAAACAGAGAAAAGAGGGTTTCAAATTTAAGCCTGGTCTGGGCAACTTAGTAATTTAGCCAGATTCTGTACAAAATTGAAAATTAAAAATCGTTGGACATGCAGCTCAGGTAAAAGACACTGCATTTAGTCATTTGCACTACAACAGAAAAAAATCTTACAAAACAAATTCTTTTCTTACAAATAAGAACAAAAACTACAAAAAAATGGAGATTCTATTGTAATAGGTACAAGGAGTGGAGAAATGGCTATGGCCACCTAAAATAATGCAACTTTAGCTGATAGTGGACTTACTAAAACCAAATATTAAAAGATTTGCTCAATAATATTAAATTGTAAAGAAAAAGAATGACTTAGTCATGTAAAGAAAAAGTGATATAAGTGAAATGATATCAAGAAAATTTGAAGAAAGTATGTAGGACAGTGATTCCACATAATACTAATATGCTGTTTGGAAATTTTTATTTGTTTTGGCTAGTTTTGCTTACATTATCAAAAACTGCTCATTTAGAAAAGATGCCCATTATTTTAACTTCTAGAAGGGAGGTAAACATACTTTATTGCTATGACTACACTGATTACTGTTTTTGCTGATGTGACAGTCTGTCTTGTTTAATAGAAGCTTCCTTTTCTTTCAGGTTGCTGTATCACTCATAATGGCTTTTGCATATTTCTTTACCATGGTTAAATGGGCTTTTACTTTATTATAGTGTGTTTTTCTTTCTTT
This sequence comes from Thryonomys swinderianus, assembly GCA_004025085.1. NCBI lineage: Eukaryota > Metazoa > Chordata > Mammalia > Rodentia > Thryonomyidae > Thryonomys > Thryonomys swinderianus. The sequence continues at coordinate 56,394 of PVIC010003567.1, read as the reverse complement.
TTTCTTTTTTTTTCTTTTTTTTTTGAGACAGGGTCTTGCTTTGTAGTTCAGGCTGGCCCTGAGCTCACTATGGTGCCCAGGCAAGCTGCCGCGAACTCAGCAATCCTCCTGTCTCTGCCTCCCGAGTGCTGGGATTACAGGCGTTTATAGTGTGCTTTTCTTAAGTAACTCTCATTTTTAATAGCTGAAACTAAAACGAAACAGAAAAACTGTTGTACATGCATAGACACTTGGGTGAGTTGTTATGCAGTGTGATAATAATGCCTTCTCGCTTCCTCCTTAAGGTCAGTCTCACCAACAGAAAGAAGATAAAGCACTGCAGGTCTAAGTTTCTTCAATTCATACAGGAAAAATGAATTTTCTTATTATTGAAATTTTCACATCACTTAATCCATGATACTTTAAGTTTTAGAATTTGATAGGAAATAATTTTAGTCTGGCTTGCCAAATTGCCCAAACTGCTGACTGTCTTCAGTTCATTTTTTAAATGGTGGACTTTACTGATTGATTATATTGAAGCTAGATGATACTTAAAGTCTACAGCAAGAGAAAAGTCCATTTCATGTGTATATTGTTGTTAGCTACATTCAACAGAACAAATATTTATTAGCTATGAATTCATTAGCTTTGATTCTTGAGTTTACAATTTGTTGATGATTTTGGGTCTTTGATTAGTATAATTTTCAATTTTGGTGAGACTTTCCCCTTTAACACATCACAAACTATGACTGGCAGAAGGAATTACTGATACTTAGTTGCTGGAAAGCTGACGGTGTCACAGCATATAATACACTTCTTAGTGAAAGGATGATTCTTCAAGTGCTAGTATCATTCACTGAAGAATGCAAAAGAATCACCACAAAACAGTTTGCTGCATAACTGGTCATACAATGAGAATATTATGTGAAAAAACAGAAGATAGAATAGGCTGTAGATACTGACATCTGACTTAATAAATTAATAGAGGATTCAGATTACCTCGATCACTTCATCTGAAAGTAATGTTGTCTGCAGAGTAAGTAGTTTTCAAGTAATTAAAGTATACTTGGCACAAGCTTCATGAAACAAAATGCCATATCTAAAATAACATTACAGTGGAAATTAGGTGTTATTAAGAATTTGCGTAAAGGATAATTTGATTCTTTGTGCTTCAATTTCCTCATCAGTAGACTGAAAACTTAACAGACCCTAGCCTACGGGGCTGTTGGTGAGGATCAATGAAAGGGAATGATGGTAGATGTAAACCGATGTTATTACTACTAGCAGTCTTAATTTTTATAAACAGCTTCCTTATGTAGAACATGGAAATAAAAAATTGATGAAGTTCTCTTCCAACTCTTCTTTTTACTCCTCCTTTTTACAAAAATCTCTAGTAGAAAAATAATCCCTTTTTTGAAAAGTACATATCAATAATTTAATTTTAACATTAAAAAGTTCAATGAGGGGAAATATCCCTAGAACACTAACTTTTAAGGTGAGATATGGCTCCTCCATATTGTCATTAGGTGCACTTTTTGCAAATAACCATTTTGATCTACATGTATATTGCAAATATAACAATTGAATAAAATATAAAATTGAAAACAAAATACATGCACTTCTACGTGTGTTTGAGGTTCTGCAGAAGATTAATTTGCTGCTTATTGTTTGGTCCTCCTCTGTTTCACTTTGTCCAGTGATGAGTCTGCTTTTTACTTATCTTTTCAAAAAGTAAGGTGGTGGTTACCCCACAAAAGTGTAGGGAAGATAAGCAGTAGAAACAAAATACTAGAGACTCTGTTTTTGTTTGTGTATCGTGTAATCCTTTAGCAACTGCTATTTTTGTGAATATTTTATAAATATATATAATACTATTCTAGTTCATACAAATGCATTATAAATAAAATATAACACTGCTTATCCTCAAAATGTTTCTGCAAATATTTTTATTGTTAGATCTATGTAATCAGAGGATTTGGGAGACATTTCTTTAAACAATAAAACAGCAAATAAAATAAAAGGCCCAAGTGTGGATAAAGTAAAAGTTTTTCAAGAACTTTTAACAGTTAGAGCAAAGCTTGGGTTTTATTGGCTGAAGGCAATGATCCTAGAAAATCATGTTACTCCTTATGCAGTATTTCTAAACCTTGGATATATTATATATTTTAATATGTTTTATATTAGAAAATGTGTAATAAAGATCAAAGTGAAATAAAAGAATACTCATGAATTTATGAACATTCTGAAAAGCAAGAATGATATAAGCAGATCAAAAAAGAAGCTACAGCGGGTGTGGTGGCTCACGCCTGTAATCCCAGCACTCGGGAGGCAGAGACAGGAGGATGGCTGAGTTCGAGGCTTGCCTGGGCTACAGAGTGAGCTCAGGGCCAGCCTGAACTACAAAGCAAGACCCTGTCTCAAAAAAAAAAAAAAAAGAAGCTACAAAATATCACTGGGAATAGTACTGGAAGTATTTCACTGTATCATAACATGTAGCCATAAATATGTGGCATTTTTGTAGTTTGGGTATGTGTGTAATATAATTATATTTTATAATTATCAAAATAATCTGAGTTTACAATCATACTCTAAATTATTAAATTTCATGCCATGATTAGTATATGTGAATGTTACCTATAATACTTTAATTATACTTTCTTGCATTGTTTTCTCTAAAAATGCATAAAATATAATAAACACTAAACATAGTAAAGTAGCATATATATATATATATATATATATCTGTGTATGTGTATATGGCTTGTAGATAATTACTATCTTCACAGTGAATAGTTTGGCTCAATAATGTTTGCCGATAGGGCATAACCAAGAATCATGGAAGTGGAAGATCGAGCCTGCATGCATTCACAGGAGAAGCCCTTTCTTTATCCTTCATTTTGCGTTTGCAGTATGGAGTTCTGTAACTGACACATAAAAGCTACTCCATATTGTTTTTGATTAATCATGGTGCTTCTGGTAAGAGGAACTTCAAAAGGCTAGGATAGCATTCTTTGTTAAGCCAAACACTGTATGAAGGAATGCCTTCCCAGAAGGATGCTCTGTTCTGACCATTTGAAGATTTTTCTACACTCCCTCTCTCTAATTTCCCTTGTCCTTTCATTACCAGACTATATTTTTTCCTTTACTCCTCATATAGCTCATGTCTTCTGTCCTACATGCCTTTCTTTCAGTTACCATAAAAACTTGCACTATTACGCAGTCTCTCCTATACTAGGGAAGAAGGAAATCAGAAACTCATTGTTTTAGCAGATGCTTTTTAGTTCTTTGTGATGGTGAATCAGATGACAGGCTATTAAGTGTACCTTGTGGCCAGGCATGGTAGCACATTTCTATCATGCCAGCTACGCAGGAGCCTGAGGCAGCAAGACTTCATGTTTGAGGCAACCTGGTCAATTTAGTGAGACCCTGTCTTCAACAATAACAATAAGAGAAAGGTTAGCAATGTAGTTTAGTATGAAGGCCCTGAATTCAATTTCTAGTATGGAAAATAACCATGTTTACACTAGGGAGGAGGACCAACAACAGGGAAAAGAGACTTTTCCCTATAAAACACTGGCAAATGCACCTTTTTCTACATGTAGACATTTATTTGGAACTGAAAGGAAAGACTGACCTGTTTTGGTATAGAAAGGATTACCGCCTCGTGGTGACCCTTGAGCTGGGGTGCATGGGAACACACTGTAGTCTCCTCAAACTGTACTCGGGTCACTGTGATCGCAAGTTGTAACTATGGTCAGAGAAGGTATAGACTAGGGGTTTCAGTAAATGAAAGTTGGAAAAATGGATGCATAAATGATTAAATACAAGTGACCAATCCCTCCTCACGCAAACATCTTCCTTAGGATCTAAGGAAGTAATTGCCTGCCCAATTGTTTTCTAGGGCGATAGTAGCTTACTTTGGCTAGAAAAAAGTTTTTTGTTTTTGTTTTAATTTTAGACTTGCTGTGTAGTTCAGGCTGGCCCTGAGCTCACTATACAGCCCAGCCAAGCCTCGGACTCAGGAATCCTCCTGCCTCTGCCTCCCGAGTGCTGGGATTATTGGCATGAGCCACCACACCCAGCTAAAGAAAATATTTTTTAATTAGGTTAAAATGTGAAAATTAACTATGAAGTATTCATTCATTTATTCCTTTATCCATCCACTGGTTTATTCATTTTAGGGTTCAATGACACATTTTTACCTAAGACATCCACTTTTAGTATAGAAATAATCGAATAGTTTATTTGAAATCTAACACAAAAACCGAAAAAAAATCATATTATTGCTTTCAGGAAAAAAAAAAAAGTTAGTGAAGCCAAAGACACAGTGACAAGCCGGGTGTGGTGGCTCACACCTGTAATCCCAGCACTCGGGAGGCAGAGACAGGAGGATTGCTGAGTTCAATGCTTGCCTGGACTACATAGTGAGCTCAGAGCCAGCCTGAACTACAAAGCGAGACCCTGTCTCAAAAAAAAAAAAAAAAAATACAGTGACAAAATTGTTTCTATTTTCTAAATTCTTTTTTTTTTTGCTTTTTGAGACAGGGTCTCGCTTTGCTCCTCTTGTTTCTGCCTCCCTAGTGCTGGGATTACAGGCGTGAGCCACCACGTCCGGCATTGTGGTATTCGGTGTTGATGGTTGGTGGGCGTGTCTCCACGCCCAGCATTATATGTGGTTACCGGGGATCGAACTCAGGACCTTGCGCTTGCGAGGCAGGCGCCGGAACCACTGAGCTAACCCTCCGGCCCAATTTTCTAAATTCTTATAAATACTCCTACAATTAGTGTTTTTCTGGTCACTTGAATAAATAACCTCAATTCTGATTCTCTAGCACCAAATGCAATTAAAGGTCATGTGGGTGGCACTGTTTTATTTTTTAACTTCTTTTTTTAATCTTTCAAGTCACTGAAGTATAAATATTATAGATTACTCATCCAGTTATTGTTCAACAGGTCATAACAAAAGTTTTGAAGTAATGTAATGAGGGGAATAAATACGATTCAGAAAGAAAATAAAAGTGTGTATAAAGGGGGTGGGGAGGTGTGGGTGGGTAGGGATATGGGTAAAAATGAGAATTAACTTGTGTCATATACTGGTACAAATTCCCCAGTGTTATATGTGATTGTGAGATGTATATAAATTCTATCAGTAAAGAATTAAATAAAAAAATACTGCAAAAAAATAAATTTTTAGTTTTCCCTGAGTTATTTCTTCCAAATTTTTTTTTTTTTTTTTTGAGAAAGGGTCTCGCTTTGTAATTCAGGGTGGCCCTGAGCTCACTATGTAGCCCAGGCAAGCCTGGAACTCAGCAGTCCTCCTGCCTCTGCCTCCCGAGTGCTGGGATTACAGGCATGAGCCACCACGCCTGGCACTGTGGTATGTGGTATTGATGGCTGGTGGGCGTGAGTCACCACACCCAGCATTGTATGTGGTTAACGGGGATGGCACTCAGGACCTTGCACTTGGGAGGCTGGTGCTAGAACCACTGAGCTAAATCTCCAACCCCCAAAACTTTTATGGGGTTGTATTTGTAGCTTTGCATTGCTATATTTTTTTTTAAATTATAACAACATGCATATTTAAAATATTCTGAAACTGATTAAGATCCTTATTTAAAAATTCTCTTCAATTCACTTTAAAATTACAAGTTCTTTGGCTTTTTAAAAGCAAACATTTTAAATTTTCTCTTTTGTAAAATGAAAACTTTGGACTGAATTTCTCCAAGCTTCTTTAAGTTCTAAAAGTTTGTGGGCATAATATTTTTTCCAACTGATGCTTTCAATGAAGTTTATATTTCCTTCAACAAGAATTATTTCCAAGTTTTACCTATGTTTGTGTTTAGTGGTATACAGGATATTGCCAGTAAGTCTGTAGAATAAATTAGCAACCAGTTAATAAAGCTAGTGCTTTACTAGTGAAAATGCCTAGGTTAGAGGTCAGATAAGATTTGGAGTTCTGACTATCATTTACTAGCTGCTGAATCTTGGAGGAATAGCAGGAGGTAATAATAATGAACATGTTGATTTATTTTGAGCTATACAGGAAGTATATATATATAGTTGTCAACTGTTAATGTTCAATAAGTAGAGGGTAATATTCTTCCTTTTTTCTCCTCAATTAATAAACTTGACCTACCGTTTTTATTCTTATCTCTATTTTCTTCCTTTGTCTGAAACACCCTTGGGGAGAATTCGTTCTTTTTTCTCTCTTATATGCCTTGGTATGATCTTAGATACTATAATAGTGGTAGGACATGACTACAAATATAATATTTGTTTTTCAACTTACTGGTGCCAAATTAAAATGCTGTTAGGGTCCTGCTAGTTGCAATAAATATATCAGGGTGATGGCAAAGACATTCAGTTGAAATGAAGGACAAAAGTTCTGACTAGAGATAAGGTATCCAAATGTTTTAAAAAAAAACATGAGAGAAATCAAATAACATTCATTCCTTGGATAACTTTAACTCATGGCCTACTGGCTGGTGAATCTACCTTTCTCACTTGTGTCTTCCACTAGGCTGTGAACCTTTAAGAACATGACAAGTTCTACACGTGTAAATCTAAGCCCAGGCTTAGCATTTGCATGTGATAGGAGCTCAATATAGTATTTATCGTGTTGAATTAAAATCACTTGCATGTAAATAGTTCAAAAGTATAACTTTGTATGAATAAAAAATTAGAACTTTCATAACTGAGGATACACTAATAGAAATATTCTCAAAATTGGACATTTATAAAAGTTCAATGAAATGTTTGAATTTCCAAATTAAATTCTTATGAACAGGTTAAAATTTTAAAGATTCTAAGTTTCTGAGTTTCTTTTATCTATCTAAGAGGTAGTGAAGGAGTGAGTTGAATGGAAAAGCGAGCCCTTCCAAGTGTCCCTCAGACGGTGCGCCTTGCCTGGTGGATCCCTACACAGCTGTTTCTTTTGGATGCCTAGTTTTCGTGCTCCTTAAAAAGTACTTTTACACCTCAAGTGCTGTGGAGTCAGCTGAGGAGTTTTTAATAAGGGAAAGAAAAAAAATTGAAGGTAAAACAGCAAAAACTAGGGGCTCAATGGAGGAAAGGGGAATGAGAATAAGTCAGGATCAAAATATATCATGTACAGGTACAAATTTTCAATGATAAATGTGAAAACAATGTATACTTAAAGTGTACCAATAAACTAAAAAACCCCATTTCTTAACACATATGAGAGCTAGGTCTATTTACTTCCAATTGTGTTGTGCCTTTACTCTGGATGAATTGTGAATCTATGTCTCACTTTATTAAACCGAGGTTTACGTCTTTAGCACACTTGATAAAGCAGTCAGGAGGCAGGCTGCTTCTGCCTCTCTGGGACTTTTCAAAGTGTTCTACAGACCAACTAATCACATTGCCAGCCTGTGTCTTATTATTACACATATCGCTTTGTTGCTCTCTATCATACAAAATTAGTAAGAGAATGTTCTGAATTTAGCTTTATTCATAGATATACTGATAGCACTCTTGGCAGCATTATCCACAAACAAATGTTTTAATACTTGCCAAATATTTCTCATTTAGAACCAAGAGATTTAAATTCCTTTCAAATTGTTGTTAGCTTTTCCAGGTCAGAATAGTACACATCTGGCATCTGTGTGGTGTGGATGAAATGACAGGGTAATTTGATTTAATAATTACAAGGCTCACTAGTCTAAAAAATCATAAGGATTCACAGTCTAAACAATTGAAAGCAGCCACAAGAGAAGAAGATTAAGCAAGTCCCTAAGGTGAGTTTGTTTTAACTCTGAAGTGATAAATGTGTGCCTGGCACTGAGGAAATGATGGCAATGCTGGTGTGAGGGTAGCGAAGAAACATCTATTTTGCCAGCTAAATATTTTTTGTGTGAAGTCTATGGGAGACCAGATGGAAAGAATGAACCCTCACTGACCTTGGTGAGCCTTGAGGAGAAAGAGGGTGTGTAAGTGAGCTCACATACTGCAGGGAAAAATAAAACACCTGAGGTTAAGTTGTTTACCTGAAGGATTACAGAGTGTGTGACACAGAAGAATTCTGTAGAACACTAATTGCTTTGTGCCCATGTCAGAGTGAAGAAAGCCAAGATGTGCCGGACACTTGGGGCTCTATGTCAAAAGAAGACATTAGCCTTCTGGCCCTCCACATTTTAACTTGTTTTTCTGTTTTTGTTTCTCATCCTAATCACCCTTGGTTAGGGTCAAGCTTGTAAGCTGGTTGCTGCAGAAGTCAGTCTATGGAATTTCTTTCCACGTCCTACCTACATTTATGTATAGTGTAAACACTTTGCTAGAACCTCTTCGAGGCCTCCAGTTCAGATTATGTCACCACACCTTTATATATTTTCAGAACCTCCTTACATGGAGCTACGTTAAGCACAAACCCATGAAATTGCTTCAAAATCCTTCACATTCTACTCCAAACATACTAAAATACTTATTGTTATTTGAATATGTTCTCTACTTCCTCAAGTATAAAAAGAGAATACTCCATCTTGGCCTGATTTGTACTAAATACCTTCTCAACTTCCACTTCATCTAAGAGGCTTTCAATTTACCTTTTGGAATCATCTTTCCTGGCAGTAAAACAATACAAAGAACTCTAATTCTGGGACCAGGAGTAATCCAGCTTTAACCATTCCTCATGCCAAAGTTTGCTGCATGACTCTGTGTAACTTGCTGAGTCTCAATTTTGTATTTTGTAGAAAAGAGTATACAATGAAGACAATTATTCAAGATAGCATTTTAAAAACAGCTGGCACAAAATAGGCACAGAAATACAGCCTTGCTACCTGCCTTTCTTGGTATCTTTCTTTCACTTTAGTACATTTTTCATTATAGTGTAGGCATTTCTTTTCATGACACAGCTTACTATAATTTTTTGAAAAAGCTGCCTATATTTATATTGGCAACAAAAGATTTAGCCTGGTATGTAGCTTAAAGTGGTCAATTATGATGATAATTTGAAAAATAGGAGGGGCCGGAGAGTTAGCTCAGTGGTTCCGGCGCCTGCCTCGCAAGCGTAAGGACCTGAGTTCGATCCCCGGTTACCACATATAATGCTGGGCGTGGTGGCTCACGCCTGTAATCCCAGCACTCGGGAGGCAGAGACAGGAGGATTGCTGAGTTCGCGGCGGCTTGCCTGGGCACCATAGTGAGCTCAGGGCCAGCCTGAA
>PVIC010003567.1:17463-47136 GCA_004025085.1 Thryonomys swinderianus | reverse complement strand
AGCTTCAAACTTATTACATGTGAAAACACGATGCTCCCCAGTTCATATGGTCCTCCATTCCAAGACAGACACTGAATTCTAAAAACGGGCCAGAGACATCCATACATGTATTCTCTCAGATTCTGTGGATGTGCCCTCTCATTTATGAATTTAAGGGACAGAGAGAAAAAAAGGTCTTGAAGTTAGAGCTGCTAGGATTCGTGGCTTGAGAGAAAAAGGCTTGTAGCTGGAGATTCCAGTTTGTGACGAGGAAGACTGGCTCAACTTTCACTGTCTGGGCTCTGTTCTCCAGGTGTGAATCTGTGACTCCTTATCAAATATAGTTTGGAGGAAAGTAATAATGGTGTGTTGGGCTCTGTTTCTAAATGAGATCATAAATGTGAAATGAGCTTGAAAAAGTCAGGTATTATACAGTGTAAGGCATGTTAAAATTTTTATCAAGGCTATTCCTTTTTACACTTAGTACCTTCGAGGCTTATATTAACATTGAGATCTCATCTGAGGTGACAATCGTTCTTGATAATCAAGGAGGAAATGGAAACATATTCAAAGAAGCTTGGTTTTTTACTTCTTTTAAGCCACATTAACAGCATGTTGAGACTGTCTGAAATAATTTCTCCATTCACCATCTTCCAGTCTCTTGCTGTGCCGCCATTTTCAATTTTGTTTATATGAGATTACACTTGAAAGGCCATTACACTGATTTGAAAATGAGGGTGTGAGTACATCCTATTCTATGAGAATATTGTTAAAAGAAATTTTCTAAACAAAGAAATAAAGGAAAAAGATTTAGCATGTCGCATTTCACCACTGAAACTGTCCCCATCAATGTATTCGTTAGAGTGGGCTCTAAGATTTCAGATCTTTGTACTAATTCACTCAACATACATGCATTTTATTACATTTTAAACGTTGGCTTGAATGTAAATTTGGGTAGATGGCTAAATTGTTCTGACTAATTATACCTTCTTCGATATTGTGGCCTAGCAAGATGTCAAATTTTGTCATGATGTATGTGGAAAGGAAACCATTTGGAAGCAGTTTACCACATTTTATTTCTGTAAGGACTCCTTGGGTACCAGCCACTTAGAAAGCATTATTTAACAAATTATGGCATCACAAAAACTCTTTTATGCTCCGGATGTTAGTTTTCAGCAGAAGAGACAATAAATGTCTGAGGTTTTAAGACCTAAGGAAATAGGACTGAATTAAAATCAAAAGAACACTTATAGTTACAAGTGAAAAATGAAAACTTTTTGCTTTCTAAGTATTACATTCAACTTTATTGCTATTTAAATAGCCTCATTTTATGTACATATTGTTGAAGATTTTAAAAAATGCTTGTTTACTGGTACTCTAAAAGGGCCAAATTCATCACCAATTTTTACAGTCTCAGAGTTTAGAGAATACGGTTGCATTTCTGTTCCTATGTGATTTACAAAAAACATTCACACAACCAGCTTCATGGTTTACCCTTTACATCCTGGCACCTGTGCTCTGAATTGCAGCAGACCTTGCGTAGTCCTATTGTCTAAGGTGGTGGGTAAATATTGTGTCATATGAATCTTCCTTTATAATCAATAAGATTGGGTTACCAGAAAACTGGGAAGATGAACTACTCCCTGGTAGGAAACTGTTCACCCATGTGAGGCAAATTTAGTGTACTGGATGAGGTAATTTACTAAATGGTGCTCCAGTGCCCTAGAAGACTTAATTCACCTCAGTTGAATGATCAGTTGGATCAAACTCAATTATGGAGAGCTATCCATTCATATTCAAAGGCATACAGATCTCAATTCCAATAGTCTTTAATTGGGTGCATATCACTCCAGGGGAACGTGGGTACATGGCTGAAAAAATAGGAATGTGGCCTAATTAGAAAGCCTCATTTAAACTTGCTTTTCAAGTCACACTTTCACGGCAAAGAGTGCAGTGACTAGATATGAGAAGTACTTTCAGGAAAGTGACCATATCATTGCTTAAACTGTGATCACAAACTCTAGGTTTGGAAAGCATCCCAGAGAGTTTCCATTTCAGTATAGATTTAGCAATAGTCTAACAAACTTTATGGAGAAGAATTGCTCACAAAGGTAAGTACTGTAGAGTGGAATAGACTTGTCAAGAAATAATGAAGAGTAAATAGATTAATGATATTTATAGATCAAGGGAAAACAATTGCAAACAAGTAAAAATTGTGTGCATACATGTGCTTAAAACTTCTAATTTATATAGTGAAAATATTTTAAAGATTCTTCCTTCAAAATTTGTTTTACTGGGATAAAATGTTTTATTTTTTTGAGATTTTTAATTTGATTTAAGATGTCTATTTTAGAGAAAATAAATTATAAATAATCTACATTAATTGAAAATGTCCAACCTGAAAGCATTTTTTAAAAACTTTATCTACCCTGGGATTCTGGGACGATGGCGGAGAGGTAACAAACCTAGGCTCTCCCTCTGCATAGTTTGTTGTTCTCAAACCGAAATTCAGAGCTTGGGGGTAAAAGAGCAGGGAATTCTTCTCTCTAGAAACAAACGAACAAACTCAACAAAAACATCCGAGGGAAGCATTGAAGAGAGCAAAAGAAAATCGAAGAGGGAGCAAGGGGACCATCAAGCCCCCTTTCTGTAGAGTCCCCTCTCCCAGAGCCCGGATTCCTGGTGGGGGAGGGGTGGCCGAGCCGTGGAGACCTCCATGCCCCAAGACTGACGGCCCACAGCCCAGCTCCAAGAAGCAGCTGGTGGCCTGGGGCAGGGCCCACGACAGACCCAGCGGCTGCTGCTTTGAACGTTTGTGGACTCCACTCCTGAGAGAAGACAGAGGATCAGAGCAGTCAAGTAGGGAAGCCCCGCCCCTGAGGGGCAGAGGCTCTGCAGCGCCGACAGCCTCTCCCTCTGCAGAGGATGGTCTGCAAGCACCATTCCCACAGCCACAGCTTCTCCTCTGGGTTTGTTACACCACCACACTGCGTTGGAACCCCTACCCCACCCCTTGCCGGCCATACTGAAGGGACAGACGCCTACTCAGTCGTCCAATCCCAGTGAACTTCTCCATCCCTGAGTTTCTGGGCCTAGCACCATCTGCAGGACACTACGCTCACTTTTGGGAAAGGTATCCTTTAACTTTTGAGCCTGCAGTTCCCCAGCAGAACTCAGGAATCAACGGGTCCACACCTTGGACAACTTGTTGTTAATAGACTTTATTTTATCTTATTCTGCTTTTTCTTTTTTTAAAATCTTTTGTGTTGTTTTATTTTTGCTGCTGTTGTAGCTTTTTTTTTTTCCTCCTCCCTACTCTATTTTTCACTCCTCTACTATCTTATTGCTGTCTGCCTAGCTTGGATTTTTCTTTCCTCTCTCAATCACCCTTATTTTTCAAGAGAGGGAAAATAGTCCCTTGATTGCCCATTGCTGCTACTATTTCTTAGTCTTCTCACTTTCATTTCTCCAGTCAGTATCTGCCACCTAGGTAAATGCATACAGTCTTCCCTTTTCTCTCCTCTGTACTTTTACAAAAGGGTGAATATAGATTTTAGTGGTCTTGCTGCTGTTAGTCTATTCTATCTTGTATTTGTTCAATCTGTCTCTGTCCTCTAGCCTCTATCAGTCCCCCAGGGTCTTGTGATCTTTATGTATCCTCTCATTGTTTTTCTAATTTCATTTCTCTCTCTCCTATCTCTCTACTATCCAACTTCCTGGTAACCTTTTTAGTTTTAAAGAGTGATGCCTAAATATTGAATATAATCTGTGGATAGGTTTTCTGGCCAGTCATATGATCAAAGCAGCCCAGCTAAAGAGCCAAAATCACCCAGTAAGACTCAGAAATGAGGAAAAACTCAAAATCTCAGATACATAGATTCTCACCCCAGGGGAATTCAGGGAAAAGAGAAATGGAGCATACGGAAGCTCAACCAACAGGACTCTCTGAGATGGTAACAAAAGCAGATTTAAAAAATTGGAAATTAGAACTGATTTCTGAACTGAAGAGAGATACTATCTGATGTAATAGAAACAATGAATAAAGCCAAAGAGGAGATCAGGGACATTATGCAATCTGAGATAGCAAAAGTAATAGAATCTTTTAAACAGCTACAAATAGAGGTCCAGGAAATTAAGAAAGAGAGTAAAAATTTGTGAGGTTGGATGAATCAGATAGAAGACCGAATTTCAGATCTAGAGGACAGGATGGCAGTGAATGAACAGGAAAGGCACAATCTGTGGAAAATGGAAAGGGACCATGAGAAATCAATCCACCAGCTCATAGATGATTCAAAGAAGAATAACAAAAGATTGATTGGAGTCACTGAGGAAGCAGAAGATAATGCAAAAGACATTAAAAAAAACTTCACAGAGATATTGGCAAAAACTTCACAAGGAAAGGAAAAGAATTGGACACACAGATATATGAAGCATATAGGACTCCAAATGGTTGTGATACAAAAAAAATCTACCCCTAGGAATATATTTATAAAGGTTCCAGACATGCTCCCCCCAAAAAAGAATGAAATATTGCAAGCAGCTAGAGAAAAGAAAACAATTACATACAAAGGGAAGCCCATCAGGATCACAGCAGACTTCTTATCTCAAATACTCAAGCCAGGAGAGCCTGGAGTGAAGTGTTTCAAATCTTGAAGGAAAACAACTTTCAATCTAGATTGATGTATCCTGCAAAACTATCCTTCAAAATTGAAGAGGAAATAAGATACTTCCATGACAAAGAACATCTGAAAAATTTCACAAATATAAAACCTGCACTCCAAAACATTCTCAAAAATTTCTCAGAGAAATAATGTCAGGTACAAACCCATGAGAGCCAACAGAGTCAAGCTATTGGGCCAGACAAGAAACTGATGGGGAAAGGGCAAAAGCAAAGAAGAAAAGAAGCAAGAACAGGAAAACATGACAGCTCTAAGTCTGTCCATATCAGTCATAACCATTAATGTCAATAGACTCAGTGGGCCAACTAAAAGACACAGACTGGCAGAATGGATCAAGAAGCAAAATTCTACAATCTGCTATATATAGGAAACATACCTAATTCAGGAAGAAAAACCATAGACTAAAAGTTAAAGGTTGGAAAACGATTCTCCATGCATCAGGAAACTACAAAAAAGCAGGAGTGGCTATTTTATTTGCAGATAAAATAGATTTCAAACTAAAACTGATTAAGAGACAAAGAAGGCCACTATATTCCCATGCAGGGAACAATATAAGAGAAGGAAATAACAATCTTAACTATTTGTGCACCAAATTTTAATTCTAACTATATAACAAACATTGATGGACACGAAAGACCAGGTAAACACCAATACAACAGTAGTAGGGGACTTCAATACCTCACTTTCACAAACAGACATATTGACTGCACAAAAACTCAGCAAGAAAATACTTGAGCTAAACCAAATGCTTGAACAAATAGACTGAATAGATATCTGCAGAATATTTCACCCCACAAAGTCAGAATTTACATTCTTTTCAACTGCCCATGGATCATTCTCCAAAATAGACCAAATGCTAGTTCATAGAACAGGTTTAAGTAAATGCAAAGGAATTGAAGTTACCCCCTGTACATTGTCAGACCATAGTGCCTTGAAATTGGACCTGAATAGCAAAAGAAATTCCAAGATATCACAAACACTTGGAAAATGAATAGCACACCACTGATCAACCAGTGGGCCACAGCAGAAATTAAAGAAGAAATTAAACAATTCTTCCAATTAAATGAGAACTATAATACAGTATACAGGAATCTATGGGACATGGTGAAAGCAGTTCTACAAGGGAAATTCATAGCAGTGAATGCCTACACTAGGAAAATACAGCAAGCTCAAATAAATGACCTAATGTTGAACCTCAAGTTACTAGAAAAAGAGCAAGATAAATCAAAAGCTCATATGAGGGAGGAAATTGTAAGGATCAGAGCAGAAATTAATGCAATGGAGAACAAGAGAATGATAAAAAAATCAATGAATCTAAGAGATGGTTATTTGAAAGGATAAACAAAATTGACTGACCCCTAGCCAATCTTATCAAAACAAAAGAAGGAAAAGGCTCAAATCCATGTTATTAGGAATGAAAAGGGGAAAATTACCATGAATCCAGTGGAAGTGCAGAGAATAATAAACAAATATTTTGAAAATTTGTACTCTAATAAATTGCAAAGTGTAAAGAAATGGATAGATTCCTAGACACATATGAACTTCCAAAGTTGAATGGAGAAGATATAGAAATGATAAACACCCCAACATCAATCTGTGAAATTGAATATGTAATAAAAAAAAAAACCTACCAACAAAGAAAAGCCCTGGTCCTGATGGCTTTATTGCTGAATTCTACAAAACTTTTAAAAGAGTTAATGCCAATACTTCTCAAACTCTTTAATGAAATCACAAGGGAAGCAGTACTCCCACATTCATTCCTTGAAGCAACCATTACCTTGATTCCAAAGCAGAAAAAAGACCCAACCAAAAAAGAGAACTACAGGCATATATCTTTAATAAATATTGATGCAAAAATCCTCAATAAGACATTAGCTAACATAATACAGAGGGTTACTAAGAAAATCATACACCCTGATCAAGTAGGATTTATACCAGGGATGCAAGGCTGGCTTAATGTATGTAAATCAATGAATGTCATACACTATGTTAACAGGCTCAAGACCAAAAACCATATGGTCATCTCAATAGATGCATAAAAAGCATTTGACAAAATCCAACACCCATTCATGGTCAAAACCCTACAGAAAATTGGAATAGATGGACTGTATCTCAATCTAATAAAAGCTATTTATGAAAAAACAACAGCCAGCATTATCCTCAATGGTCAAAAAATGAAACTTTTCACACTAAAATCAGGGACAAGACAAGGATGCCCACCGTCACCACTCTTGTTTATTATAGTGATGTAAACTTTATCCACAGCCATTAGGCAAGAAAAATAAATAAAAGGAATAAAGATAGGTAAGGAAGAAGTTAAACTATCATAATTCACGTTGACATCATTCTCTATATAGAGGAGCCTAAAAACTCAACCAGAAGACTGCTAGAGTTAGTTGCCAAATTTAGTAAGGCAGCTGGATACAAGGTCAATACTGAAAAATCATATAGTCTTTGTATACACAAACAACAGACCCAATGAGAGAGAAATTGGGGAGTCAGTCCCTTTCATAGTAGCACCAAAAAAAAATTAAATATCTAGGAATCAATCTAACAAAGGAGACCTCTACTCTGAAAACTACAGCACTCTGAAAAACGGAGATAGAATAAGTTATCAGAAAATGGAAAGACATCCTTGTGCCTGGGGAGAAAGAACCAACATCTTCAAAATGGTTATATTCCTACAATTATTATATAGATTCAATGCAATTCCAATTGAAATCCCAACAGTATATTTCAGAGAAATATTTTAGAAAGAAGCATCCAAAAACTCATCTGGAATCACAAAAGAACTAGAATAGGAAAAGCAATTCTAAGCAACAAGGACACAGTGAAGGGTATTACAATCCCCAACTTGAAACTTTACTATAAAGGCACTGTGGTGAAAACTGCATGACACTGGCAAAGTAACAGACCTGAGGATCAGTGGAATAGATTAGAAGATCCAGGAATAAATCCAGATACACTAAGCCACCTCATCTTTGACAAAGAAGCCAAATATCCTCAGTGAAGCAAAGATAGCCTTTTTAAGAAATGGTGCTGGAAAAACTGGGCTTTAACCTGCCATAGTCTAAAGCTACACTTATTTCTGTCGCTATTTATAAAAACTAAAATCAAAATGGATTAGAGACTTAAACATTAAAACAGAAACACGAAACCTGCTGCAAAACAGGTTAGGTAAAACTCTTGCCAAGAAGCATATGAAGAAATGCTCAACACCACTGTCCATTCAAGAGATGCAGATGAAAACAACACTAACATTTCATCTCACTCCAGAAAGAATTGCTGCTATCTTGAAATTAGCCAGCAACAAATACTGGCAAGGCTATGGAGAAAAAGGAACCCTCCTCTACTATTCACGGGAATGTAGACTTGTAGAACCTATATGGAAATCAATGTGGAGATACCTAAAAAAACTAGGATTAGAGGTCCCATTTGACCTGGCTATTGCCCTGCTAGGAATATACACAAAAGAATTAAAAGAATCATATCATCGTGACTTATGTACTACCCATGTTTATAGTAGCTCATTTTGTGATAGCTCAGTTTTGGAAACAACCCAAATGCCCATCAACTGGAGACTGGATAAAGAAGATTGTGTGTGTGTGTGTGTGTGTGTGTGTGTGTGTGTGTGTTAATAAAATGGAGTATTACTCTGCCTTAAAGAATGATAAGTTTGAGTCATTTATACTTAAATGGATGTACCTTCAGGACATACTCATAAGTGAAATAAATAAGTCACAGATGTATAAATATCATATCTATTCTTTGGTATGAGAAATTGAAGATGTTAATAAGCTCTAGAATGTATGATGGGTATTGTGAAATAGAAAATATGCAAAGAGAAATGTGGTGGAGTGAGTAATGAGGGGTAAATAAAAATGTGATGTTAATAAAAAGGGGAAACAAAGCTTATGCATTTAGGGGTGGGGTTTGTGGGATGGGTAGGGGGATAGAAAAACGTGGGTATTAAATTGTGTCATATACTGATACAATTCCCAATATTGAATATGATCACAATGTGTATATATAATGTACCAATAAACATAAAATTTTTATTTAAAAACTATATCTACCCTAAAGCACATTTTGAACTCCCACAGAAAGAATGATCTCAATGAATAAGTGATGACCAAGGAATTTCCTATACTGCTTGTCATGATCTAACTTCATGGTGAAGAAATGGACGGTGGCCTTTCAATACCAGTTTCAATCTTTGATTTAGAGTCACGTATTTTAAACTAGCTCATGGTTGGCCTGAATAAAGACTAGATAATTTCCAGCTCTTTGTTTATCTAGGTGATATGTGATTAAGTGTCCCTACAAGGAAAAAAATGTGACCTTTCTCTTCCTGGAAAGATGCAGCTCTGACATCTCCCCTACTCATAGAAGAAACCTGGTCTTGGAGAATGATGAATTTGAGAATGATGAGAATGATGAAGCCATGCTATGAGTAAGGGCTTGCTAAACAAGATAATGTTATGTGTGAAAGAAATCATTTTAATGCTAAATCATTATTTAGCTTAGTTGGGATTATTTGGTTATTCACATAGCATGGAATCTGACCCTTATATGGGGACTTGATTTTTCCATTTTTAACATTCCTCATCTCTAAATTAACTGTGTTATCTTTCATACTTAGAATTTGAAGGACCTTTCATAGTCCTTGGGACTTCCAGACTATTCTGCCTTTATCCAAACAATTATTTCGGTCTATCACAAATAAAGGCATTACCACCTCCCCTGTCATCCTATTTCAAAATGAATGAAGAGAATGTACCATAGTATAAACATGGTTCTATTTCTTCCTATTCTAGTAAAGAAAACATATGGAATGCACAAGCTTCAAAATGAAGAAAAAAAATGACCTGGCAGAAAATCTTTTGAGATAAATCTCCTATTCAAGCCCCCAAGTTTTTTAGGTTATTAAGAGTCCAAGAATCACACTTATCCACCCATTTTCTTTTGCTACACACACCATCTGTTTTGCTCATTTTGGTGAATGGACTGGGCCAGTCAGCTAATTGCTACCTAGAAAACTTGAGGTTCATTTAAAGTATTCCCATGTAATCACATTCTTATCCCAGGGAGAGGTGTTCTATGGGTTCTATGTAGTAAACATCTTCTTTAATCATCTTTTCTTCTACTTTCATTGCAATGACAGAGCCTTATTGAAATCCACCCTTATTTTAAAATCTGAATTACTGCCAACATTTTTTATTGTCTTCTCTGTCTCTAGGTCAATTTCCTCCAATGTTTTTGCATTCATTTTGCAGAAAGATATTCCTAAAATGCAAGTATGCTTTTGTGATTTTGCAGCTTAAAATCTTTCAAAGACTCCCCACAGATTTAAGAATAATGTTTACAATTTATATTAGAATGCAATGAACCAACTATTCTTATTAATATTTAAACAATTTAGAAGGGAAATTCTCTTTTATCACTCATGTAATCCCAGACTCTTACTGATATTAGTTTGATATATCCCCTTTCAGTTGCTTTCATATAACACATATATTTATATATAAAGATATGAAAAATAATCATTTTATAAATGTTTAAAATAAATGTGATTATATTATATATACTCCATTTAACTGGCTTGTTAATATTTAAAGTAGATTATAAATTTTGTAGAGGCGCCATGAAATTGACCTATTTCCTTCTTCTTAAATGTATAATAATACTTATAAGTATAGTTATACAATAATTTAATCTATATATCTTTTATGATTAGGAAAGCAGATATTTATGTTATGAAATGTATATATGGAATGTGTTATTACCCACAATGCTCAAGAAGCAATAGGTGGGCTTTTGGGGGGTGATTGGATCTAGGGTGTGTGATGCTAGGATTAAGAGTGCAATTCTGAGATTAAGGATATATGACTACTAAATTAGTCTACTGATTGGCTTAGCATAGTATTGGGCATGGATAATGGGAAGGCCCACCACGGGTATGTGTGACACCATCCAAAAAGCAGGTACCCTAAAATGGACAGGTAGGCTGCTACTGCTGCTCTTTCTGCTTGTGCTTCCTGTCTGCCATGCCATGAATAGTTTCTTCTCTGTAATCTCCTCCTGTCATGTTACCCTGCCTTGAAGCCAGATGACTATGGCCTAAAACCTCTAAAAACTGTGCATTGAAATAAACCATTCCTCCACTAATATTAGGTGTTGGGTATTTTGTCTTAGCAACAAGAAAAAAAATAACTAAGGTTTTGATACTAGAAGAGGGATCATTGCTGTTTTGCTACCTGACCATGTGGTTCACAGGCTTTTGAAACTAGCTCATAAGAAGTAGTTTTAGGAAGGATTGGAGATGCCAGTTGGAGAAGCAGCCTTGGGATGCTGTAAGATTAACTTCATGGGAGATTCTGGTCAGAGCCCAGAATGGTGAGAGAAATGGAGCTAGTAAATACCAGGGCCAGGAAGTTTCAGTTAGGTATAAGGTTTAGATGGCCTGTTGGACTCTAGACCACATATGTTATTCTTTGGCAAAAGGTTTCCCTGCTTTTTGCTCAAGTCCAAAGACTTTACCTGAGACTAAGATTAAGGGTAGTGGACCAATTAATCTAGTGAAAGAAATTTCAAACCTGTCTAATTTTGAGGCAGTAGGTTGGCTACTGTTGGGGACTTTTAGCCAGACTTCTGGTGAGAATCAAGAGCAAAAAGCCCAGCAGAATGATTTAAAAGATTATGAATTTGGCTAGAAAGGGAGATCTAGTAAAGATGCAGGCTGCAAAGATAAAGCAGAAGATAATGTGTTTGCTGAGAGTGAACAGGACAACAGAAAGACTGTCTGAAGACATTATAAGAACCAGCAGGACTCCAGCCTTTGCAGCTTCAGAGTTGCAAAGATGAAAGGCTTCATTTTAAGAAGACAGTAGCAGAGCACCATGTTCCAAAACAGTGCCGGCCTGGGGAATTTGCTCCTTGGGATAGGATTTTTACCACTCAAGAACTCAGTCATTTGACCTTTACACCCAGGAAGCCTGGCTACTGCTCCAGCTGTAGGCAGACCTTGGCATCTCCAAATGGAGTTAGTTTTAGGTGCATGCAAAATGCAAGCATTGTGAGATTAGAAAGATTTCCTCCCAAATTTCAGAAGAAGGTCTGGCAGTGTGCCTCTGAGAGGGTAGTATGTGAAGTTGTGACTGTACAGACAAAGGTGCAGTGGAGATCCCAAAAGGTTGGTGAAGCCAGGGCCATGGGTTGTGTGAGAAAAACTGTAAGGAGTGAGAAAAACTAGCCATAGAAAGAAGCCATAGGAACTACCATCATCTGCAGTGTCATAGGAGTGGAGCCACCCAATCCCTTTGGAGTTTATATTTTGCCATAGATTAGCCTGGATGCTGGACGTGGAACTACAGGACTCAATGTTTGCCCTGCTGGATTTCATACCTACTTTGGTCCTGTTCCTTTCTATCCCCCTATTTGTATCTTTTGAAATGCTAATGCTTATCTTGTGCCATTGTATATTGGAAGTGTTTAACTTTCTTTCAACTCCACAGGGGCTCATAGCTAAGATTTTGCCTTAAATCTCAGAGGAGATTTTCAACTTGGACATTCAGCAATGCTAAAACTATTAAGACTTTGCAACTCTTTGGAAAGGACTATATCCTTTTTGCATGAATTGATGCACAGGAGTCTTTTGGGAATTAGTAACATAATGTTATGGCTTGTATCTGGATGTCCCTCCAAAGCCTCATGCAGTCATAGGTGGGGCTTTGGGAAGGTAGCTTGATATAGTATGTATGATGCTGGAATTAAGAGTGTGTGTTACTTACTTTTCTCTTATTGCTGAGACAAAATACCCAACACTCAAAGTTAAAAAGGAAAGAGTTTATTTAGCTCACAGTTTGTAGAGGTTTCAGTCCATAATTGGTGGCTCCGAGGCAGAGTGGCACATGGCAGAGTGACATCACAGAGGAGAAAGAGTACATCATATTCAGGTGGTATCAGAAACAACCAGGAACCTTAACAGTGTCTTTCTACTCCTTTATTTTATTCAGAGTACTTAGGGTAGGTAGTACTTATGCCCTTAGTCCTAGTATCCTTGGGCCAGCCCCACCATGGATCAGTCACACTTTCTAAAAAGCAGCAGGCTTTGGGGGATATGACCCATAACAGGGTATGAGATTACTAAATCAGTCCATTAACTGGTTTAGCATAGCTCTGGGTGTTACTAATAGGAAGTCTCATCCTAGGTGTAGGTAGCATGACCCAAAAGTACAGTAGTCCAAAAAGCACAAAAGGGAGAAGCAGGCTGCTGCTGCTGCTGCTCCTGTTGCTGCTGTTGCTGCTGTCACCCTCGCTACTTACTGCTTGTTGTATCCTGCCAAACCATAAACTATTTCTCTTCTATGGTGCCCCTTTGCCATGTCCCCCTTCCTTGGAGCCAGTTGACCACAGTACGAAACCTCTACAAATTGTGAGCTGAACTAAATCTTTCCTCCTTTAAATTTTGGTGTTTGGTATTTTGTCTCAATAATGAGAAAAATAACTAGGACAGATTAAATAGTTAGGGAATTTCTGAGTTAGATAATATGTTGATTTAAAAATTAATAGAGAAAAATATAATAGCTCAGCTACCAGGAGTCTATATGAATTTATATTCCCATTGATAGTTAATTTCAAGTGTGTTCTAAATTGGATATGCTCACTAACATTGAGAGTAACTCTTCAATTTTTATTAGATAAGGAAAAACGATGTAATTTTAATTTCCATTTCAGTAGCTACTAGTGAAGTTCAATCCATTCTCTTATTTTTATTGACAACCACTTTTTTATGGAAATTACATATATATTTCTTATTTTATGCTATAGTTTTCCTAAAAATATTTCTAAGAATTCATTATGTAATTATTATAATCTTTAATTAATTTTGCAGTTTTTTCCTGTTATTTGCTTTTAAATTTGGCAATATTTCTGGAGATATCTCACAAAACTGGCTTCATACAAGTTTTGCTCCCAGAGTAAGAAGAATGTTCAGAGGCTTGTAAACTCTCTAAACCTACTTCATGTCTCTGTAGTTTCAGTTTCTTCCTAAACACTTTTTTTTTAATTAAATGTATGCCTTTCCTCACATTTCTAACCAAGCTAAGTTTATCTCATTCTTCAAGGCATTACTTAAATGTTACTTCCTTTGAGGGAATTTTATTTTCATTCTACTTTAGATAAATTCATTGTACTTACATGGAGTCTCTTTCATTTTTCCAATATACATTACCACAATCATCTTAACAATTTAGTTGTCACTTCTACTACAGTTTTATTCTTACTGGGAGTTGAGACAGAGCTTTATTTGTATTAGTGTCTCTGTAGCATGCCAATGTTTGTTTGTTGACTGAATGACATAAACTCAGTTTTTGGTTGACTATTAAAATCATTCCTATATTTGATATAAAAATTTAGATTGCTCCTAGACAAGCTCATAATTTTTTTCAAGTAATTAAAAGATTTCTTCTGAATTGCTTAAATAAGGAAAGAGAGGGAAAAAAGTGACTTTGTCCAAATTACATAATGTGCTAGTATGTAAAATGAAAGAAAAATATCACAGCTACATTTGAGCAAGAAAGTCTGTATATTATGGAACCATGTTATTTACAACCCTGCACCTATGGTCTATGTCAATCTGTTTCACTGTTGGGCTTTCCTAGTTAATACTAGATCAATTTTTTTTATTAAATATAGCATTGTCTTATACCCATTGGTCTTAATTTTGTACTTTGAAGTTGCACAACTCAAATAAGTAGAGACTTGTTCTTTACCCTTTTATCTTCTTCCTGAATTTTGACTGTAGACTAAAAGTATTTTGATCCATCTGACCCTTGCTTTAAACATATAATCATGCTGCTTACTCTACTTTTGGATAAAATATACTTTAGTAATGTTATTGTTAAAATTTGTCATGTGGAACTGACCAAAACATATCAGACATGTAATACACAAAATAAACTATAAAAGGAATCTTTGCTCCATTTCACATTCTGTTTCTGTATTAAATACAACAAAACATGCATTTAGCTTTTTTTGTTGCAGCCATATCAGACCATTATCTATCACTGACCGTGGAGCAGGCAAAAATCCTTTGGTGTTACTCTCTACTTAATATAGTCTAAAGGCATTCTGGTTTCTATTTATTTATTTTTATTTCCTCTTGCTTTTTTGATCTATCAGGCATCTTGAATTTTTTTTATACAGAAGTAAGGAGCAGACTGAAAATTTAATCAGCAGCCTCTATCCTTTAAATAATTGAATAATTATCAAATCTATTCATTAAAAGACATAATTACTCAATATAGTTACCATGGCTATTAAAAAAGATGCAGTAAAATTGAGTATTGTTTTTCATCACATACAGAGGATCATTTATGATGGTCAAACTCTACCTGGATAAGATCTCATGTTACCAAGAGTTTGAGGTAACTTGATAAACATGTTAAAACGATATCAGAAAATAGCACAAAGGAGCAATTAGTTCAGTGCTTAAGGTGACACAAGCATTAATCAGAACAAAATAGATTTTTTTTTGTCCAAGAAAACTACTTTAGATAAATTGCCAAGATAGAAAAGGATAGCTTGCATACATATGTATAAAACGCTGACCAAGGGGAAATAGTAAAGCTGGACCAAAATAACCTTATTATTTTATGAACAGAAAGTGGCAGCAGAGGTACGCTGAAAACTGCAGCGTTCTATACACCACAATGGTCATTCTGAGTCTGGAGCAAGTTTCACTGACCTTTTACACTGCACATTGACCTTGATGTGTATAAATGCTGCAGGGCTTAGCAATTAGTCTTTTGTGAGCTGAGAACTCAATCCTTTGTAGTTCCTTTATGTTCAGTTTCAATTAGAAGGTATTTAACAGCAAATTCATGGTGAATCAAAGTAACAGAAAAAAATTGGATCTAATATGTGTTTGTTGTTTTCTCTGAGGCAGAGGAAAAGATTTCATTATGAGATTCAAGGAAGACTCTCCTTTAGTTGTAGGGAACTAAGGTTTATGATTTTTGTGTAACTTTGTTTTTTTTTTTTTTTTCCTGTGAAGGTATTAAACAAAAGTAGTAAGAAGAGAATAGAATTTGGGATGATAATGCAGTGGTCAGATCACTGAATTTTCTAAAGGTACTGGAAGGTACCTTCAGAAACCACCAATTAGTACTTAAATTTGGGAGAAATTGTCTAATATACTCAATTGCTTCAAATGAAAGTATTTAACTTTAAATTTTTAAAAGTGTGTTTTTCTCTTGAATATTCTTTGACCCATATAATCGCCTTTCTGACACCTCACCTCTAGTCCTTACTATTTTTTTTTTTTTTTTGGCAGGGTCTTACTTTTTAGTTCAGGCTGGCCCTGAGCTCACTATGTAGCCTAGCCAAGCCTCGAACTCACAGCAACCCTCCTGCCTCTGCCTCCCGAGTGCTGAGAGTACAGGCATGAGCCACCATGTCTGTATTGTGGTGTGTGGTAATGATTGCTGGTGGGTGTGAATTACCGTGCACAATATTGTATGTGGATACAGGGCTTTAATTCAAAACCTTGTGCTTGCAAAGTAGGCACTGGAACCAATGAGCTAAATCCCTGGCCCCCTATTGTTTTTTAATTGATTTTATTGGCACATTTTATATACACATCATGATCACGAACAGCACTGAAAGTTTGTTCTAGTGCATGACACGATTTAATCTCAATTTTGACCATTCCAAGAGTCTGATAATTGGTGCCTCTGGTTCCAGCCTTTCCTGATTAGTACTTATCGAATTTCCAGGCCATCCTGGCAGTAATATTTTACAAGTGAGATGGTTGCCCTCAGTGACATCTCACTACAGTGACACAGGTGATATATTTCTATGTGATAACATACCATGGGCCTCACTGTGGCTTATATCTGAATGTCCCTCCAAAAGCGTCCTGTACTTATTTCCCACCTCTGGCCCTTGCAGTTGTTTGACTATGGACTGAAATTGACAAACTCTGAGCCTCTTCCTTCAAGTTGTCGTTGTTAGGTTTTATGGTCGAGCAACAAGAAAGTAACTAAAACATACCAAATTCTCTCTGTCCTGAGGTGATCCTCACATAGTACTTAGGATTCTAGCTTGACACTTTTTTCTGACTAACTACACTGCCTTATTCTTACTTTTCTTTTGCTAACTCTTTTAATAGAGTATAAAGACAATTTCTTTACTGTCACTTTCTGCATTTAAACGCTATAGTTTCTGGTGAAAGATTACTTCATTTAAATCTCGCCTGAATTTAACCTCTAGCTTAATTCTGTCTAACACCTCTTCAAGCAGAAGGTTCATCTTTAAAAATCTTTAAGATTTTCTGTTATATCTGAGTAGAGTTAATCAGGTCATATATGAATTCTTAATATTGTGTGTGATCTTGATGTGTATATATATCAATAAAAATTCAAATAAAAACATCATGGTTTAGACTTTAAACTTTTTTCATAAAATATTTTACATTTCAGTCTTATGGTGTGGAGTCAAAATATATGATGGCTAAATTTTAAATTATTATACTTAAAGATACATTACCATTAATCCCTCTTAATATACCTTTCCGGCTTCAAACACACATATTCCATTGTTCTTACTAGTTAGTGAATGAAGTAATTCTAGAAATTCTCTTTCATGTTGCAAATGCCAGTGTCAAACTCCATTCAACAGAAAGTCTGGTTCATAAAAATACTATGCTAGGCCCTTGTCCACCTTATTCTATTAATCTTTTTTTTTTTTTTTTGAGACAGGGTCTCACTTTGTAGTTCAGGCTGGCCCTGAGCTCACTATGTAGCCCAGGCAAGCCTGGAACTCAGCAATCCTCCTGTCTCTGCCTCCCGAGTGCTGGGATGACAGGTGTGAGCCACCATGCCCGGCACTGTGGTATGTGGTGTTGCTTTCTGGTGGGCGTGAGTCTCCACACCCAGCATTGTATGTGTTTACCGGGGATTGAACTCAGGGCCTTGTGCTTGCAAGGCAGGCGCTGGAACCACTGAGCTAAAGCTCCTACCCTATTCAATGAATCTTGCACTATGCAGTTTCTGACTTTTCTCTAAATTATTATGAAAGTAAACATTTTAATTAATTCTGCATATCCACGAAGGTAACTAAAGACAAAAAGAGGACTTCCAAAACTGCCTCAGAAGCAGTAAAGATATTAGAATGAGTTTATTTGAAATAGAGGAGTTCCTTGGGAGTTCCTTGAGGGGGGCTAATAGCAATGTGTCGTTAACTGTAATAACATTTTTCAAATTTTAGACATATACTATAGTTTTTTTTTTTTTTTTTGAGACAGGGTCTCACTTTGTAGTTCAGGCTGGCCCTGAGCTCACTATGTAGCCCAGGCAAGCCGCCGTGGACTCAGCAATCCTCCTGTCTCTGCCTTCCGAGTGCTATTCTGATTCTTTCTCATTTAACCTCTCATTTAATCTGCCTCATGTTTATGTCACATTAAAGTCTTTCCCACCTCCAAACACAGGATGCTCCTGCCTTCCGGGCTCTGCACGTGCTGCTTCCACTCCATGCAGTGCCTTCCACATTGTCTTGTTGCCTACTCAAATTCCAGGCACCTTTTAACTTCCAGTTCATACCTCTGTATCTTCCACCATAAAACCCTCCAACTACTCACTTTTATGCATCCTTCCACTTGTATTTATACCACAAACTTATTCTAGTTTTTACTTATTTCTGTTTCACCTATTGAGCATAGCTTAGTTATATCACAAAAATCTGTGGTAACACTTGTGAGAGGTAACAATAAAAATTTTTAATACAATTGATAATAAAAATTTGTGGTACTGTCCACTAACAATGCTACAGTTGGCTTGAGCCATTTTTTTCCTCTTCCAGGTAGAATTCAAAAGAGTTTGCACTATGGTGACTAACAAAACACCTCTCTGACCATGTATCCTTGAACAGAGAGAAAAATCCATTACAGCAAAAACTGATTGCAGTTTGCATTTGCCCAACATGAGTCAAGAATGAAGGAACTTTGCTTTTCAATAAATCCATTCATTTTTACATGTATATTAGAAACTGAAGTGCCAGAAACCACAGAAAAACTGTTTATAATTAGGCTCAAAGAGTTTTCAACATATAGAGATGGAAAGAATAAGAATTCTGCCCAATTAAAGCAAACAACTTAGCTCTACTCTTTTGTCACTGGAAGCATTTTTAACAAAAGTACACAGAGAATATTATACGTTACTTTAACTTTTATAACATAATCTTCATAATGTAAATATATATTCAGTTAACTTTCTTAAATACTTGATGAGGAAGTACTACATTCTGATTTTGGCAGATTATTAAAGAGCTCAAATCCTTAAATAAATGTCTGAGTAGGAAATCTGAACAACCTGACTCCAAAGTCTATCCTTTTCAATCTGCCAGTCTCTACAGATTCAATTCTTTGTTTATTTTAAAAAAAAATTTTTTTTTGAGACAGGGTCTTGCTTTGTAGTTCAAGCTGGCCCTGAGCTCACTATGGTGCTTAGGCAAGCCGCCGCGAACTCAGCAATCCTCCTGTCTCTGCCTCCCGAGTGCTGGGATTACAGGCGTGAGCCACCACATCCGGCATTTCTTTGTTTATTTTTAAATGAAGTATTTCATTGATTATTTGGGTTCATTCAACATTTGCTCATATTTGTTTGGTTTTTCATTATTCATTAATTTTGCAGGTATGCATTGGTCACTTGTCAGGTATCACATGTTGATATACACCTTGAAGAATCTCTTCTTTCCTAAAGCAGTTGGGGAGATTATTGAATATGAAATAATAAGCACAACATACTTTTTTAAATGCTATGGTGCCAAAGACAGTCTCTTTGACCAAAACTTTTCAGGCCCCTCAGTCTTTTCCAACTTGTCTTGACTTTGGGGATCCCTCTCCCTTCATACAGAATCCAGTGAAAGCAAGAATCTTGCTAAATTTGTTCAGTAAAACTCCACCCTTGGTAGTCTGGTGACCATCAGTAGTATCAAGTCACCCTGACCTGCCTTCATCAAAGTCCTGTCTTATCAATTTGGATATAAACCCCTCAACCCAGTGTTTCATCTCTGTATGATTTCTCTGTCCACTGACTCTCACACCTGCTCCTTAGTTATAAGTCTTCTTTGTCCTCATTGGAATGGAGTCAAATCTCTCTCACTCACTGAAAGAGTCCATTACGGTGGTCCCTCTATCTTCTACCATGGTCATCCTTGAATAAAATCTGCTTTCCCATCTTTAACAAGTGGCACGGATACTGTTGAAAAAAATAGATACAGGTTGTGAACACAGTGGGGATGAATGTCATGATTTTACAGAGGAGGGGTTTTGCTCTTAACCAGAAATGGGCAAATGTTTACTACTGAGAGAAACAGACAGGGAGAGGGAGAGAGAGAGAGAGAGAGAGAGAGAGAGAGAGAGAGAGAGAGAGAGAGAGAGAGAGAGAGAGAGAGAGAGAGAGAGAGAGAGAAATACAAAAGACAGAGTGAGAGGGAGTAAAAGACAGACAGACAGACAGACAGACAGACAGACAGACAGACAGTCAGAGAGGCATTACGTGCAGAAAGGGCAGATCTAGAGAGCTTGGTGCTCTCTGGTAGCTTAAAGTAGTTAAATGCAGTCAAAGCAGGCACAGTAATTAGCAAAAATGCTCCCAGACAGGAAGCAAATGCCAGATCAATGGGGTCTTTGAACACACTGCTGAAGAATTTGGACTTTTTCCATCCATCTGTGAGGAACCTTGGAGGGTGTGCAAGTGAGGAGCAATGTGATTTGCTTTGCATTTTTAAAAATTATTCCTTTAGTAGTTCCTAGGAGGAATTGGGGAATAGCAAAAATGGAGGCAGGGTTACGTTATGCAATTTTCTGTAATTCAAGAAATAAAGTCTCCTTAAATATTCTGTGTGTTCTGATATGTGAGCATCTTAAAAATAATTCTCACTGGCTGTCAAGAGATTGCCCCTCTAAGTCCTGACTAATTTTTAGAAATAGCAAAGAGCTCAGCCTTCAGCAGGCCTTCGCTGTACAAACCAAGCCGTCCAATGCCAAACCTCCTATCACACTCCAAAAAACAACATTCCTTTGTCTTCATCAGTCCTAGGCCAGTGGCCAAGGAGTTAAAGATCATTCCTCTCAGCCCATGGAAATTATTTAAAGTAGTCAATACTAACTGTTCAGCCTTGCCTTTCTTTCACTGCAGAAACTCTCAATACAGACTAGGGGCTAAATCTTCCCTTTGCTCCAGTGTTCTGACTCCTGAACCCCTACTGTCTTTTTGGGGCCTCTCCGCAAGGCATGCTGTCCCTGATTTTCTTAAGATTCTCTTGTGGCTACAACTGAGTGAATACAAAAGAATTAATAAAAAAAGATGAAAAGAAAGAAATGAAAATAAAGAAGGCAGACAGAAGAGAGTGTGGTTGTGAACTATATGTAAAGAGTAAGAAAAAGGACAATCTCTGGTCACTCTGAGGAGTATGACAGGGAAGAGGAATACTTGAGAGAAACTCATGACTTCTGCTTTGGACATGTTCAGTTGATCTACACATTTGATATTAAAGTGGAGAAATATAAGCAGTTGTTGGATATTTGGAAGCTCAGGAGAGCAAGGTAGCCGTAACTTAGACTGTGGTAATCTATGAATGGCAACTGGCACTCATGGTAAAAAAGAAGTGGGCTGAAGGCTGAATATTTCACCAATGCCAAAGGAAAGAGGAAAAGTAGAAGAAGATAAAGAGAGAAAACAGCCAGTGAGAAAAGAAAGAGAGCTAGAAGGGAAAGGACTCTGGTAACGCCTGAGAAACTCTCAGGATGGACAAGTGTTATACAGACACACATAAGATGATCAATGCTCATTCAGAGGTTGTTGAATATTCTTATTTATAAAAATGTTAAATTTATGATCTTGAGTACAATTGAAATATGTAGCACTGTAGTTTCGAAACACCAAGACTGACTATTTTAAATTCAACTGACCAGGACTCATTCCAATGGGTCTGTGTTAGTTTCGTATGGCTTCTGGGACACAGTACCTTGAACTGAGTGCCTGAAAAGGAGAGCAATTTAATGTTTCACTTCTGGTTCCCTGCTGAAGGTTCCAGAGGAGCATCTGTTCCATGTGTCTCTTAGTTTCTGGTAACAGGAGGCTATCTTTTCTGTTCCTTGGCTTGTGGCTACCCCACTCCATTCTTGGCTTCCATACTCACACAATCACCTTCTCCTTGTGTCCCTGATATTCTTTCTCTCTGTGTATCTTTCTCTCCTTTTATAATAGAGATAATAGTTATCTCAATTTATGAACATTTGAGTTGTGAACTTTCACAGATACGAATGGACCTTGCTTTCCAAACATTAGTAAATGTGAACAAATCATGGAAGTAGCTCATGTGTCTGCCAGACGCTGTCACAGTTATGCTGCTGTGTAGTGATTTTGCAGAAGGATAGTCTATAGTAATCTAGTGTTGAGTCCAAGCTCAAGATATCCAGAAATAAGATGAAAAGCAGTGGTGATGCAGAGGGCATTGTTAGGAAACTCAAAGCAATGCACATTGAATAATTGGTCAAAGGTATGTAAGACTCATTTTGTCAGATTTACAAATGAATCCAACTTATGAAAATTCTCCTAGAAGAGAGCTTGTTTGTAAGTTGGCGACTCACTGTACTGGATGAAGGGCTTACCTGCTCCAGTATGACCTTGTCATAACTAATTGCATCGCCAACCACTGTATTTACAAGTTAAGTCACTTCCTACTGCCCTCAAGAAGATAAGGCATCAATATAGCTTTTATGAGGCACAATTCAAGCCATAATATTGGCCAACACTGTTATGTTTTAAACACTTCTAAAGTACTGTCATGTTAAATATTCATAGTGCTCCATAGCCAAGGTGTGTTTAACATCATCTTAGAGGTAGCATGTGTGGTTTCTTTTGCTGTATTCTGTAACTGATGCCCTCTGAAGTGGTGTTAAAAGCAGGGACTGGAGTTATTTTTGACCATGACCCTTTATTCATCAGTTGTCTTTTTTCATCAAATCCTTCATAGAACTGTGGCGATAAAAATATTTTAAAAATAATTTATGTGTAAAAAAGACCTACATAATCTTAACAATTTAAGATTGTAAAACTAGATTTTCATGCTTCTATTCCCAGATGTGTTGAACAGAAAAAGGAACCAAACTAAATGTAGTGTGCATCTGCTTATCTCTATTCTGTTTACCTTTTGTCTTAGAAGATCAAAAATCCACACTTTTCTTCCTCTCAGTTTGTATTATTTCTATTTGTTTGGTGAAGTTTAAATCTACCCTGCCATTCTTGTTGAATTTCAGAGGTGACCGTGACACACTGGGCCAATACAGTTCAATTCTAGAACTTTTTTTAATCGGATGGCTGAAGGCTCTTATTTATGGGAACTGTACAAGGTTAGTCACAATGTCCAGGTAGCTGCCACACAACAATAGTTCACCTGAAAGTAAAAGTCCTTACAAGAACAAGCAGAACCAAGAGAGTAAAAGCTATTAAGTCTTTTTAAAAATGCTAGAACCTTAACAGCAGTTAAATGACTTTATAGTAAGGAGAACTAGAAAATTCTTTGAATTAAGACAGCGTGACTTGAGTTTCTGTCATTTCTTGCCAAGAGTCTTGAAAAACACATAAAACAAACAAACAAACAAAAACTTGGAGGTTTACATATAATCGACTTAAGTCATTGTTGAGCAACATTGGATTTCAAGTGAACGCAATATATACAGAATGCTAGCTTTAGTAACAATTATTTGATTTTTCACAGAATTATTCTTTGGAGTCTCATTCAAATTAAGAAGTTTTGGGTTGATAGTGTAAAGATTCTCTCCAGGATTTACTTGGTGTTATGGTTTGTAAGTTAATATGCTTGTGGGAGTATGTATTTGTATTTATAATTTGAAAATTCTGATATTATATTACACTGATACCTAATCCACTCAGGATATACTGATGAATTCATTTCCATCAGTGCTTATTAACTATCACTTGTCTCAGGGAGGATTAATTTGAAAGCAGAATTTAGAACTTTCTCCTCAGAATTTTAAATTGTACAGATGGTTATTCCAACACAGATTTCTTTTTCCAAAAGGTCTAGTCATAGATTATAATTATTACCTGTAATAACAGGGTTGCTTATATTACTTTGAATAGATGATTACTCTTTTTTCTGGCTAATTTTCCTTGAATATTTATACCTCATGCTTTATAAATCATAGCATTTGGTTAATGTGGGGGCCTTCAAGTTTCTATGCTCACATTCTTTTTTTTTTTTCTTTTTTTTTTCTTTTTTTTGAGACAGGGTCTCACTCTGTAGTTCAGGCTGGCCCTGAACTCACTCTGTAACCCGGGCTAGCCTCGAACTCACAGCAACTGTCCTACTTCTGCTTCCTAAAGGCTGAGATGATAAATGTGAGCCATTTGGCATTGTGATATGTGGTCCTGATTGCTGGGATTGTGGTATATGATTACTGGGGATCAAATGCGGGACCTTGCACTTGGCAGGCAGACACTGGAGCCCCTGAGCTAAATCTCTGGCCTGTGCTCGCATTATTTTTGATGTTTGTTCACTTCATGTGCTTATGAAACTGAATTGTCTTATTTTCCATGGGTTTTGGCAAGGGATTTCATAGGGTATTTCTTCTCAGCAAGCATTTTTCTCTTGGCTTATGGATTGGTTATCATGGATATCATCTATATGCTGGTGAGAGTCACCCTTTCATTTTCAACTTCCTTTTCTGACAGTGGGGATGATATTTTTTGAACATTATTTTTTCCATCTCCAAGGTATTATACATACCAGATAATTACTTGGACCATATGTAAGCTTTAATTTTCTTATTGGTGGTGATTATGCTGCAATTGATCTTAAAAGTTATGATAGCTGCTGGTAGTTTCTTTCTGATTAAAATTTGTCTCAGAGATCTTTGTGGATTTAATGGTAAATCTCTATATTGATCAAATCCAACAAAATGTTACTGTTTTCTTCTTCCTTTTTTTCTTATATGTGATTGTGAATGGCTTGCTTTTGAGATAAGAAAATGTCAGGTGGCAATTTCTGTCATAACCTATATATCAGTTTTTATATTAATAATGTGACTTGAATTTTTGTCTTTTTGTTGCTTCTTTAAAATATAACCCTCTACTTGACAAATAAAAGCTATAATTTTGTCAGTAACATTTTGTTGTTGAAGAAAGAATATTTAGAATATGTGAAATAGTAAATATTCAAAGGGTAATGGGGCTTAGGGGTAAATACTGAAGAAAGAAAAAAATTGATGTTAAAAAAGGAAACAATCCTTGTGTATATAGGGGTAGGGGAAGGTAGTGTGGGGAGTAGAGGGGGAAAAATGACAATTAAGTTGTGTCATATACTGGTACAAATTTACAATGTGGAATATAATTGTGATGTGTACATATAATGTAGCAATAAAATATACCAATAAAAAATGTAAAAAAATGTAGCATGGCATTTGTCTTTATAAGTCTTATATAATAAAATTACTACTTAAGTATGAGGAACAAAAAGATAAAAATGCAAATCCTTCAGAAGAGTGTGAGACAACAACAATAAGTTCTACCAGACCATTTAACCATCTTCTTCTTTAAAGGAAAGCATTTTTAATACACTGCTGATGTTTTCTTCTGTTTTCATTATGTTTACTATTCTATTCTTTCTTCTTCCCTCCCTTCTCTCTCTCCTTTCTTCTACTTTCCTTTCTTTTACTTTTTATTTCCTTCCTTTTGAGAAAAGAAAATGTTGGGTGGCAATTTCTGTCATAATCTATATATCAGTTTTTATATTAATAATATAAATAATATAAACCTCCTTCCCTCTCCACCTTCCTTCCTTCCTTCCTTCCTTCCTTCCTTCCTTCCTTCCTTCCTTCCTTCCTTCCTTCCTTCCTTCCTTCCTTCCTTCCTTCCTTCCTTCCTCCCTCCCTCCCTCCCTCCCTCCCTATTTCTTTTAGTACTGGGATCAAATCCAGGGTCCTGTGCATTACACTCATCTATACCCCTAGCCTTTGCTATTTTTCAGTTTATCATACTTAAAATGAGTTTATCCCTTTCTGAGCTACAAAATTCCTGAGTTTTGTTAATTTTGTTGATTTTCTGTTATTAATTAATTCATTATTCTTAAATAATATTCAATTCTGTTAACTGGTCTAATGTATATTTCACTCTGAGATATGAAAATATTACATGTCACTATATTAACCTTCACTTTCTGAACCATCACTTAATTACTTTTAAATGTATACAATAAAATATTTCTATTAATGTAATTTTGTTCCATTGCTCGTAAACTGATTTGGATTTGATACTAATAAAACATTTATAATTGTTTTCTCATAGAAATATTATCTTTAAAACTGACCTTTGGAACTTATTTTTAAAGAAGTACATTCTATCCCTAAACATGTTTCTTGAATGTTTCAGAACTCAAAGTTAAATAAATGCTTAATGTTTACAGAACATTTATTAGCTAATTTTAATTTGCTGCACATATGGGCCAAGAACTTTTTGGTAAGTATACTTATCTGAAAAATTTTAAGACAAAGTTTGATTCTGCTTCTGTTT
Organism: Thryonomys swinderianus; assembly: GCA_004025085.1. Classification (NCBI taxonomy): domain Eukaryota; kingdom Metazoa; phylum Chordata; class Mammalia; order Rodentia; family Thryonomyidae; genus Thryonomys; species Thryonomys swinderianus. The sequence continues at coordinate 20,882 of PVIC010003567.1, read as the reverse complement.
AATTTGCTAACTGTAAAGTGATAGTTTGAGTACATAAATTCAATCATTTCCACTTCATCCTAAAAATTTCCCATTCTCCTTTAGAATAAACTTATATACTGACTCATATAGACTACATGGTCTATCTCCAGCTTATTTTTCTTGCTTTTTTCTTCTCCTTATTGACCATCTCAGTCTTAGTAGTAGCTTTTTTTCCACTCTAAGAACAAAGTTTCTCATATCATTGTCTTTGTACTTGATTCTCTCTTGACCTAGAATATGCTTTCTAGATACTTCGTGTGATTTTTTTCCATTAAGTTTATTACTACATTTTATGTAAAATTATGATCACATTCATCATGGCAACTTATACTGTACATGATATATTTTTGTTTTTATTTTTCCATTTCTCTGCCTCCCTTTAACCCTGAACTCCTCCATAATTGGATGCACATGGGTAAATACTGAATAATTTCTCTGGTGTGAGAAACTCCAAGTGTAAATGAGAACCAAAATGTATGATAGATAATGTGAATTAGGAAGAAAAGTACTAGGAAAGGAAAGTAGGTGGGTAAGGGAAAGTGAAGAAAGGAAAGGGAAAAAAAAACAGTAAAGTTCAGTGTCTCACTGGGAGAGAAACAAATTCAAACGACATCCGAATTCAAATAATCTCTTCTCTCCATCCTCTCTGTCTCTTTATATAACATTAGTTTCCTTTTAGCAGCTGTCAATGCTTTATATTGCATTGTATATTATTTGTTATTAGACTCTAGAGCCCTGTGAGGACAAAGTCTTCTGATCTCTAATCGAAGGCTGTACTTCCAGGATGTCATACTCTTTAAAATTCAGCTTCTCTATAAATATTTGTTGAACAACAAAGGAAAGAAAGTTCATCACCATACAGCAAACAAAGGTCAAAGCTGTTCACTGGAGCTTTCAGTCATTCTTACAGATTCTGCACCTGCTTCCCAACAGGCTCCATTTTGAGAGCTGTTGCCCTGAATGAGAAGTTACTGAAAGAAAATCCTAGTGAACAGACTAAACACTGCAACTGGGGTTTTGTTTGGCTCATTTATCTATTCAGAATCATGTAATTTCCATTTTCAGGCATCCATCAAAATCTCTGGAGATCTTTCCTGTTATTCTCAATTCTAATTCATCTTTATTTACTTTTGTGCATTGCCATCATCCTTTTAGTGGAATTATGGGAGCAAGGAAAAGTTAATTTGCATTTTTAGGTTGCCCTTGTCAATGATTACATGTGGCCTGTAACACTGATTATGTATAGTGTAAAATATTGGAAATCTGTTTTCATTTTAACTGTTCTGGAATAATCTCCTGTGTCAGTCATATACTGTTTACTCTGTAAGTTTCAAGGTCTACTATTCATATTTATTCATGGTATACATTAATTGAAATTAACAAATTCTGTTGTTTCAATATATATATATATATTTTACATTTTTATTTATTTATTTATTTATTTTTTGCTTTTGAGACAGGGTCTCGCTTTTGTAGCTCAGGCTGGCCCTGAACTCACTATGGTGCCCAGGCAAGCTGCTGCGAACTCAGCAATCCTCCTGCCTCTGCCTCCTGAGTGCTGGGATTACAGGCGTGAGCCACCACGCCCGGCACTGTGGTATGTGGCATTGATTGCTGGTGTGTGTGATTCTCCACGCCCAGCATTGTATGTGGTTACCAGGGATCGAACTCAGGACCTTGAGCTTGCGAGGCAGGCGCCAGAACCACTGAGCTAACCCTCTGGCCCCAGTTGTTTCAATATTTTAAGACTATGCCATAAACTTTTCCCTAAATTGACTGTGTCACAGATATACTGATTAGTTTAGTATTAATCTCTATAAGTTATCAGTCAGTACCTTATTAAGTAATATCAAATATATTTTAAATTGCTTATATCATTATATTTTATCTCACTCTCATTATACATATAAAATGTTCAGGATAACAAAGAAATTCACATATTAACTTATTTATTTATTTATTTATTTATTTATTTATTTATTTATTTATCTAGAGACAGGGTCTCACTTTGTAGTTCAGGCTGGCCCTGAGCTCACTATGTAGCCCAGGCATGCCTCAAACTCAGCAATCCTCCTGTCTCTGCCTCCCAAGTGCTGGGATTACAGGCGTGAGCCACCACATCCAGCCATATTAACTTTTTATATATGTCATAAGGCCGTGGCCAAAGTAGATCATGATAATTTTATTGTATACATACTTTGTATCACTTGCATAGTTTTCATACATATTAAAAACTTTCACTGCTTCCTAAAACCACATACATTTAAAGGCTTAGACATTTTTGCATGGATTTTTAGTGCTTATTTTACTTCAAATTTGTCTAAAACACATCAATATGTCCCATACATGTATATGTATGCAAATAGACTCAATATGTACTTGCAGGGGGTAGGACAAAGCTGAGAACATGAGAAAATGAATAAAAGAGGACAAAAGACAAAATACTCATAGAGTTAGGAGAGACAGATTGGAAACACACATGAAAAGAAAATAGTCAATAAAGTCTGAAATTTACTTGTGTCCTGATGGAGGTAGCCAATGGCCTGCTAGGAAGGCCACTACTCAGACCTTTCAGTCAGTGCAAGCCGCCCAGTGGCTGCTCTTATCACAAGAAAGGAAGTCCCAGGGTAGGCCCCCTGGGGATGTGGAAAAGGCCGCTACTTCTATTTGTGATAAATATACCTTCTATCAATTGGAAAAGGCCTCACATTACATTTCATTTGAAGAATATTGCTAATGAAGTGATCTTTCTTCCTTGCTTCTTTCTACACTTCAGTAGATAAACTTTACTCTGGAAAAAGAAATCTAACATTTTATTGATTGCCAAATTTTACCGTTACTTATTCTGCATGTATGCTTATGTGATCCTCTAACTTTAATCAGCAAAGAGCAGTTTGGCAGAGCTGAGCAAGAGTCTGAGCTGAACCAGTGGAGCAGAGAGCAGCTCTGAGACAGAAGCAGCGTCAGAGGGTGGCTATGCAGAGGAGTCGTTAAAAATGTGTAACGAGGATTCTTAAGAAGGTATGACAAAATAGTATGCCACAAACAGGAAAATGTCCTAAAAGTTAAAATAATGTTTATTTTTAAAAAATGGATGAACTGGGCCGGAGGGTTAGCTCAGTAGTTCCGGCACCTGCCTCGCAAGCGCAAGGACCTGAGTTCGATCCCTGGTTACCACATATAATGCTGGGCGTGGAGACACGCCCACCAACATTTAACACCGCATACCACAATGCCAGACGTGGTGGCTCACGCCTGTAATCCCAGCACTTGGGAGGCAGAGACCGGAGGATTCCTGAGTTCGCGGAAGCTTGCCTGGGCACCATAGTGAGCTCAGGGCCAGCCTGAACTACAAAGCGAGACCCTGTCTCAAAAGCAAAAAAAAAAAAAAAAAAAAA
>PVIC010003567.1:0-17363 GCA_004025085.1 Thryonomys swinderianus | reverse complement strand
AAATGAGCTCAGAGCCAGCCTGAACTACAAAGCGAGACCCTGTCTCAAAAAAAAGTGGATGAACTATTTTTAAATTATATAAGAATAAAAATGTGGAGTAATGATCAAAAATGGAAAGTGGAGTTTCAGGTACCTTGATTTCATATTCTATGAATTCTACTAAGAGAAAAGTGAGGAGAAATACTTTTAAAAAAAAACAATGGAAGAAAATTAACTTGAACTAAACAAATAAAATGAATTTTCAGTTCTTAAGCACATACTAAAGGGTAGTCAGGATTAATTTTAAGAAGATGTTCTTAAACATATATTAGAGACACATACAATTCCAGGCAATAACAAGGTAAATTAATGTCTCTGATTAAAAATAAGTTATATATCCCCAGTTAACCAAGAGTTAGGAACATAAACAGACAACTTTCAAAAAAGAGATGTGAATGGCCAGTAACCATATGAAATAATGTGACCAGCTAAACATTAAAAAAATAAGTACAGCAAAATAAAATAAATGAAGATAATTATTCTTTTAAGAAGATTCTAAATTGGTCCACCATTTTATGAAGTACACTCCAGAGTTCTGGAAGAAAATCAAGAATTCCACTTCTAAAGTTTTTCTGGATATAAACTATAACAGTTTCAAAACTTAAGTTTTGGACAAATTGTAAGATAGCCATATAATACAGGGCAGATACAAAAAAGAAACAGGTACTTACTGATAGGAACTAATCTGGAAAAAGTTGTATCACCCCAGTGTTCATAGTTTATTGTTCCACAATGACAAAAACTACAGTTTTACTTTTAAAAAACAATATTTTGAGATAAATTTGCATACCATAAAATTTAGCCCTGTAAAACTTTTTTAGTTCTGACTTTTATTACACTCAGAAAGTCATATCACCATCAGCGAAACTGGTAATGTTTGAAAACGTAACTAGGATTTAGTTTGATCAGGTATAGTCAAACACATACCCCTGAAAGTGACAGGTATGGAGGAAGAAGTTTTCATAATCACCCACCTAGAAACTCCCCTTAGAAGCCTAAGTAAATTTAGGATTAGATAGTTTCACAGCTTCAATGGGCTCTAAGTTTCAGAGGCCACTCTAATAGTTGTTATCTGGCTGCTGGGTGATTAGTACAAAATATATAGAGAGAAGTATATATATATATATATATATATATATATATATATATATATATATATATATATATATATGTATGTCTATATACATTTATAGAAAATTCAGGAAGCCTATGTCTGGATTATTGATAGCATTAACTCTAGGGAATACTACTGGTTGATGGGTGACAATCACACTCTATACTTGAAATAATTTTTAATGGCAACTTTCTTTTTTTTTTTTTTTTGCTTTTTGGAGACAGGGTCTCGCTTTGTAGTTCAGGCTGGCCCTGAGCTCACTATGGTGCCCAGGCAAGCCACGGCGAACTCAGCAATCCTCCTGTCTCTGCCTCCTGAGTGCTGGGATTACAGGCGTGAGCCACCACATCCGGCATTGTGGTATGCGGTGTTGATTGCTGGTGGGCGTGTCTCCACGCCCAGCATTATATGTGGTTGCTGGGGATTGAACTCAGGTCCTTGCGCTTTCAAGGCAGGCGCCGGAACCACTGAGCTAACCCTCTGGCCCTAATGGCAACTTTCTGATGCATGCTCACTTCTTTTGTTTTCATTGTGTTCAAATATAAGTTAAAAGAGAAAAATCCATTTATTTTTAGCTCCTTTCATAAGTAGCTATTGAAAGAAAACATAAAAAACAGTAAATGAATAGGTCTACATGGCTACATTACATTGCTACTGGTTAATCATGTATTTGTTTTCCTAAAATATTTGACTTTCTATTCTCCTTGTCATTTCATGAATCATGGTGTAGAGCTGATAGTATACATTGTTGTTACATGTGTATTACAAATACAAATGTAGAGTGAGTTATGATTGTAACTTCCAAATCCAAACACATTACAGTTTGTGGTGGCTTTTGTTTATTTATTTTTTTTTGGAACCCAGTTGAACATCAATCATTTTGTTGTCTTCCTATTTAGGAAGTATTTCTTGTTGATTCCAATTCATTCTCTGTCTGTCTGTCTGTCTGTCTGTCTCTTATGTCTCTGTCTCTTTCTCTGCCTCTGCCTGTCCCCCAACCCCTGTCCTTTTTTCCACAGGGGAACACATGTAACACAGGGAGTTTGGCCAAACAATCTTATTTGTCTGGATATGACAATTGCATAGAAGATTTTTTTTTAGCTCAGTAAAGTTATTTTCTAACCTTGGTTATTGCCTGAAAGAGAACATACAAAAATTGCAATAGTACTTACTATCAGGTTATAGTCTATGTTGTTTCAAATAATTATATTTACAAGGAAAGAAAGAGCAGAAAGTTGTGGAATAAAGAAGGAGAAGGAGATGGACTTCTTTAGACTGAAGTTTGGTTTCCAGCCAGCCCGCGTGGGTGTGCGGGAAAGGGCCGCACTCGGCGGGAACAGCAGACCTGAGCAGTGACGACTGTCGTGCTCTGAAACACAGCCGGACAGGAGCACAATGGACTGGGAAAGGAGAGATTCAAAATCCAGCATCTGAGGAGTAAGAAGGTTCCAGATCATCTGGAAAGCCAAAGTAATACTTCTGGATATTTTTCTCTGAGACGCCTCTTCTTCCTTCCTTGTTCTTCCCTCCCTTTCCCTCTCAGCCTCCTCCGCTCCTACCTTCTCTGCAGGTCACTCTTTTGTTTGTTTATTTTCCTTTCCCCTTTTAAAAAATACGCTGGCTGAGAGTGAAGAATGGGTTGCAGTGGAAGCAAGAATGAAAGCAGGAAGAGAGATTATGAGACAGCTACATTTCTGCAAGAAGGATTTCCTTAATTCAAGATGCCTGAGACTCATGAAGTAGACACGGACTAATGCTCTCATCTGTTCAATGAGCTGTGCCTAGTCTGACAGGTGCGAGCAAGATTTTATATAACAAAGTTTAATTCAGGGATGCGGAAAAAGGTTATAAAACATTAAAAAGAAACAAGACATCATTCTGACCTTTTTAAAAGTCAGAATCTGCTGTCTCTAACAACAGCATTATTTTATTATGAAGAGATCTATAGACAAAAATTAGAAGCTACAAAACTAGTCTTTACTAAATAAGTAACTCTAATACTACCTACTGGTGTTGACATTTGAAGTAGTTTTATTTTGTCTATTCAAAATTAATTTATGAGGATTACAAACTGTGGGTTTTTTTTACAGTATCTCCATGTAATATATGTTATTTTTTTTAAAAGGGAGAGCACTTTCTCCTGTTGGGACTCATCATTGATGTGAGCAAAAATGCACCTGATTCTATTAAATTATAAACATTTGCTTCATTTATAGCAGCTTCTTCTCCCATCTTTGCCAATTCTACTTTTCAAACCAGTGTTTGAATTTATTAATTAGTAAAAGAGGCATTCTCCTTAATTAGAAAAAAGACCTCTAGAAATTAAGAACTTTATTATAGCAAAAATCTGAGGAACATACCAGAGTACCAGTAGCATTAATTATAGAAACTGTTTCATTTGTTCTCTTCTAAAAATAAAGTTTAAGCTATATATGTTTATAAACATAAAGCTTTATATGTTTAAAATTTCATCATTTAGTAAACCGAGTTGTCCAGATTTTCTATTTGGAAGTAATTCCTAAGTTGTTTTTTGTTTGTTTGTTTGTTTGTTTGTTTTGAGACAGGGTCTCTTTGTTGTTCAGGCTGGCCCTGAGCTCACTATGTAGCCCAGGCAAGCCTTGAATTCAGCAATCCTCCTGCCTCTGCCTCCTGAGTCCTGGAATTACAGGCATGAGCCATCACACCTGGCACTGTGGTATGTGGTACTTATTGCTGATGGGAGTGAGTCACCATGCCTGGCATTGTTGTATACCCTTACCAGGGATCTAACCAGGGACCTTGCACTTGCTAGACAGGCACCGGAACCACTGAGCTAAATCTCTGGCCCCCTATGAAGTATTTTCTGAGTCTATTATGAACCAACTCTGTGACCCAGGAACAGTCAAACTGGATAATTTTGAACATTATAGTTAACATGAAGAAATCTTTTGTTTTAGCAAATTTATTTTGCTTATATGTAAGTACTAAGTATATTTATTATAAATCCCTTTTAAGGGCAATAACTACATTCTCTTCCAAAACAAGGCAAGAACTCCCAATATGTTCAGCCTGAATTATGTCTCAGTTTAAGCGGTATTATTCTTCAAGTCCCTCCAGCAGCCTGTATTTCTGATTCCAACCTGTCTTCCCCAGAAAGTATTTTGGATTTTCTTGGCATGAGACATAACCTATATTAAGGAAATCATTAAATCACAGAAACTGTAGCTAATGGAAAGTATTTCTATATACCTTCATTTCAGTGTAATGGAGCAGTTCAATCACTAGGTATATGAAATAGTGATGAAGTCACAGAGGTGCTATAGCTCTTTGTATTTATAGACAGCCATATCAAATACAACAGCATGTCCCCTGTAATATATGGCCATGCTGAGATGAAAGCTGAATTTATTTCAGAAGAATCATGCTTATTAATGTTTAGGGGAAAGGTCAATGCATTATATTCAAGGCTAAAAATCCTGAGACAACCATTGCATCTCAATGAAGTGGAGAAAAAAAAATCACTAATGTCTTTGGTTGACATGTGTCATGAGTAGGAAGTGAACAAATATACTCATGGTGATTGATGTGACCTAATGAAAGTGTCAATAAATTAACAATATTCTGTTCCTCTGTCTCAGTCATGAATGAATTACTCTGTGCCTACCTTTATTTTTCGGGCCTGGAGCACAATAATGTAGTTGAGACTAAGTGCTACAACATAAGATAGACCCCTTCATTTTACCTTTCTTCCCTCTTTCTCTCTTTTCTAGACATTTCCTTCATTCATACTTATTACTTAATGTGATAGCACCATAGTCAAAAAGTCCACACCAATAAGTCATACCATACATTTTGGCCTCTTCAAAATCCATACTAATGTAATACAGAACTTCCCCTCTACTCCAAAGTAAGTAAACATAAAATGCATGTAGGAAATATATATTAGAGATCTGAGAAGAAGGAGATTGAGGAGACAGTGACAAGGAAAAAAAACTTAGAGCAAGTAGGAGAATGGAGCCGTCCTGTATCTCTAGTGCAGGGCAGAAATCACACAAACAGGATTCAGGGAGACTTTGGATTCTCTTTTGAGTACAAGAAAGCAGCTTTGATATAGCAGTGAAAAACAAGCCCTAGTTGAATGGAGAAAGCCTATCTTCCCACTTCATTCACCACAGAGCCCCCCAAAACTGCAGGGCCTGAGACTCCAGATGAAACCATACATGATGTATAGTTTTGTTCTACTGATGGAGGCCTAGGTTTCTTATGAAGTTAAATATTTATTTACCATTTGACCCAGTCGCTCTTTTACTTATTTAAACAAACATTAACATATTCATCATGACAACCAATGGAAAAGCACATATTTAGTATGTGCAACACTCTGAATTCAATTCCAAATGCAAACAACAAAAGCAAAGCAATAAAAAATAAATAGATAAAACCCAAACAAACACTGGATTTTCATGGGATTCAATGAGAACCTTGCTAGATTTCCATTCATTTATCTTCTGGACATTTTTAAACTATAAATTACAAACAGATGGACCCATAATGCTTTTTCAGTGATTAAGATTTTTATCTTCTTCATCCAGCTCTATGCAAACCTGGGGAAAGCTCCCCAGCAATGACTGATTGCCTGATTCTCCAGCCTGGCAGGTTGGTTTTATTCTCCTAAATTCATAGATGCAAATTCATGCCTGTAACGTAGGTTTATCTAGTTTATCTGCAATCTTTCTCAAATTCAGATTTATCACACTTCTTTCAGAACATATCTTATGGATGACATGGAAGAAATTAATTTACTTTTGAAAATGAGTAAGATTTCACCCTCAGGGCTTCATTCAATTTTATTTGAGAATATTAAAAGAAAACGTTATGTATGTAAAAATTGTATCTACACTCCCTTTCTCTTTTTGCTCTTAGTTTGGAGTGTTACCTTTACACTGAACAACTTGTTACTAGATTTTCAATGCCACTATTATTTATTCTAATCTACCCAATAATTAGCAGTGTAGCTTAGGGACTGGAGGGAACACAGAGGAGGAAGAAGGTTAAAGGCAGATCTAGGAAGAATATTTGAAAAAATGACCTTGAGAAAAATTTTCTCTTGAGCACAGAAAAAAATTTATTTGGTCTTATCAAGGAGGGAAGTATACTCCTCAAGAAAAAAAGAGTTATTGATCCCAATTAGCCCTTGTGCCACTTGAGCAGAGCAATATGGGGGCCACCAGGCTATGTCCTCTTGTCATGTACTATAGTCACATTTGGGTCATTTAATGCAGTATCAGTATACATAAATTATAATTCCAAAGAGCAAATACTAATATAACAAGACAGCAAATGTCTTGAGAATCCCTTGAGACTCCCGAAATTGAACAAAAATTATTCATCACTGTTTTTACAATCAGAGTAAACACTTAAGGATAGCAGAGAGAAAGAGAAAGTACAGAAGAGCACTATTTCCCTTTGTGCCTCTTGTACTCTATTCCCTTTTCCCTAGGATTGTATCTTTTCTCACTTTTATCTATTCTTCTTTCCTTCATGGTATTGGGGTAGCATGATCTCTGACCTCCAGGTTCCCAAGTCTTCACTGACATCCACAACCCTAGTAATCTTTCCTGGTCAGCTTTCTTCCACATCTTTCTCAGGAACTATTTCAAACATTCACCGGCACCAAAGCTCTATTCCTGCCACCTCGGTAAATGTCCTGTTTTCCATCATCGAGAAAAAGTAAGGCTAATAACTCCATAGAAAGCCAAGCCTTCCAGAGACCAGTCTTCAGAGCACAGTTAACTGCGAGTGTATCCACCTAAGTTCTGCTAGTACTGTTCCTCTGACTTTTGGAGGATTTAGAAAATGCAGGCAAACAAAAGCAAGTTGGGAGATGGCACTGTCATTCAGAATGAATGGAACCTACAACTCAAGAAGAACGAAGCCAGAGGATGTAGATTCAGAAATGTGACCAAAGAAGACAGGCACTGAGGTTTCCTATCCATTGCTCATTATTTAATGTTTGAAAAGTGCCTGGCACACAGCTTGGCACTTAATAAATACCACTGGGATGAACATTTAGCTTAAGCCTTTCGAATTTAAGACATCAACAGACTCTAATTTGCATTTTAAAGTCATCAGCCAATTGCATTGTGTACACATCTCACTCCATATAGTCCATTGCAATCTGGCCTCCACCCTCACCATATGCTTAATGGGCTGTGACCTAATTGGCACTTTCAGTGGCTCTTCCCCAGTCTTTTCTGTACTGAGCTTCAAGTTTTATTCTGTTGGCCGCTCACTCTTAGAAATCTGTCCTTCTTTCAGGTTGCTCTTCTGTCTCTTCTATTTCACCCGATTCTTCTCTCCAATGTGTCTATAAATGCTCCCTTTGCTTGACTTTCTGAGTAATTTCACCCTCTTTTTGGCTTAACTACCAAGTATTATTCATCTACTGAAGGTTCTTCCACTTGCCTCTGTAATCCCACTCCCAGTCAGGCCCAGCGGTCTCCCGGGAGCTACCTCAAACTTAACATGTCCAAATAAGAAATCATCTCTTCATCCACTAAATATTACTTCTGAAGAATTTCCTCTTTATCTTCTTTTAATGAAAGCCATAAACTAGGAAATAACTGAGTCTTCCTTACTCCCTTTGTACAGTCAGTCTGTAATGTCTATTAATTCAGTCTTAAAATAGGTCTTGGGTGTTTTCCTTTCATTTATATTGACAATTTGTGTATTTTCTTATTACTTTTTATTTGGATCATCACACAGCCTCCCTTCTATTTTGCTTGCCACAGGTTTTTCCTCTCAGTATGTAATAGGCACTGTTCTGGCTGTCCTCTAGCCTTTTCCGTGCTCTGAGAACATGTCAAATTCTTAGCATCAAGGATTAGAACTCCAGGCCTTTGCTTAGAACTCCAGTACTCCTTTGCCTGGAGTATTTTCCTATAACACCTAGGCATGGTTTGTTCTTTCACTGAATTCAGATTTTGTTCTCTACCTAAAATTATATTCATATATTACATTTCTTTAGGTTTCCTGTAATGCACTGTTCTTTTTTGCTCCTATATTAACAAGTTCTATGCACTAGAAGAATAATAAGAATGAATAAATTGATGACAAATTACATCCAAAACAGCATGTAACACACTGTATTTGGAAATAATGGCTTACATATTTGTTGTTCCCTGCAGATTGTCACTAGTTTCAAGAATATTGAGCCCTTCCTTGCAACAGCTAATAGGTTTTAATCAGCAACAGTGCACTATGTGGTGGTGCTCGGTAAATGTTTCCTGGAAAACAAAAACCAAAAAACTCTTAGCTTACCTTTCCTATCAGAGTAGCTATATCTCAGATAAAATATTTAATGTCTCTTGTTATGAATAGACTTACAAAATATTGTGATGTATAGCTGTTTCCCACAAAGGCTTTTGGGTTAATACCTTGATCCCTGAGGCATATTATTGGGAGGTAGTGGGTAGAATTCTTGGGAGGTAGGGCTTGTTAAGATGTCCTTGGGTGACTAGAGAGAGGCCTTCGAAGGTGGATGGTTCTCCAGCCCTGCTTCTGTTCCTGGGGATGAGGAGAATGAGTCTGTTCTGCCATGTGCTCTTGCCACAAGGAGCTACACCACCGAGCCCCAACAAGAAGCCCAAGAACTGAACCCTCTTAAATGCAAGCCAAGGTAGAGATTTCTTTTTTTTTTTTTTTTCTTTTTGAGACAGGGTCTCGCGTTGTAGTTCAGGCTGGCCCTGAGCTCACTATGGTGCCCAGGCAAGCCGCCGTGAACTCAGAAATCCTCCTGTCTCTGCCTCCCGAGTGCTGGGATTACAGGTGTGAGCCACCATGTCAGGCACTGTGGCATGCGGTGTTGATTGTTGGTGGGCGTGTCTCCACGCCCAGCATTGTATGTGGTTACCGGGGATCAAACTCAGGACCTTGCACTTGCGAGGCAGGCGCCAGAACCACTGAGCTAACCCTCCAGCCCCTAGAGATTTTCTTTTCAAAACTAGTTATAATAGTTTTTTGTTATAGAAATGGAGGGCTAACTACTGTCATATCAAACATTGGTTTTGCTTATGGGAACATTTTACCCATAAAGTTCTATAATGTTGACTATAAACTTAAAAAACAGGGAAGGCATTTTTTTTTCTGACCTATTTACCTTGAATCATTAATATAGACCTGGAATTATAACAAAGTTAAGAGGTGGTTTATCACTGGAAGATAATTTCTTTATCAATATTTTCATGACTTGTAAAGGAATGGAATTATATACAATCATAGCTAGATTGATCTTTTTGTCATCTAATCTTTAATTTGGGGTCTTTTATATAGGGGAAAAATAAAATGAAAAGAGATCATGTTACTTATGCAAATATTATCAGGGTGAGAAGTAGATGTACTCATCCAAGAACAGTTGTGGAAATCTTAGGTAATGCCTATTATATGACAAATGGAAACTAAGAAACAATCTTTATACTTCTACTACAAGGCAGTTGACTGTTTTAATTTACTCTTTTATTTGGATACTCTTTGGGGCTTCCAAAATTGTTTGTGTAACTTTTATTATTGAGTATTCAAAGAGGGTTTGGGCAAGCTATCACTGTCAGTGATAGCTTCCACAAAATTCCATGGAAATTTTAAAGAATGACCCATTCATATACAATGGGGTATTACCTTGCTATAAAGAAGGATACATCCAAGTGAGTCATTGTAAGAAAATCGGTGCAGCTTGACACTATAATGTAAATAAAATAAATGAGAAATACAAATTTAAATATATAGTTTCTAGTATATGAGAATCTCAAAGGATAAATAAGTCAAAATGCAAAATAAAAGATAATGGAAAACAGAACATTCACAAATAGGAAAGAGATAAAGAGAAGGATACATGAAATGAATAAAGATGTGTCATATTCATGTACCAACCTTCCACAATGAATGCAATTATTATGTGCTGTACACGTGCTTCTACTTCTCTTTACTAGATTTACTAGATTTACTACTTCTCTTTACAAGATTTATGATTTAGTTGAGGCATAGTTATTGCAAAGTAAACTCATCTGGAAGATACATACTTTGTTATTTTTCTTTTTAGTATTTCCATCATCATGAATTTTAATTATGGGACCCAGTCTCCTGAAATACAGTTTCTTTGATGTATTTCTTCATTAAGTTACAATTCTTATTTTATAGACACATAGTTCTTTCTCTTCTGGTTATACAGTTAATGGTACTGGTGCACCCATTATCTGTTACAAATTGCCACTATCTATACTACTAATGGTTATACATCTGTTTTTTAAGTGATGGTTTCTCTCTGTTTTTAGGAGAAACAGTGTGTACTAAGAACATGGTTATAGCTCAGTTAACCTCTTTTTATATCATTTTATCAAAACAGGTTAATGAAACTAAGATGTGTTTCATATAAATGATTTCAACATTTACCAGAAATATTTTTGTATAATATAGCTTTTAATAATTTAGCTTTCAAGTATATATATTTTTTGAGACAAGGTCTTGCTTTGTAGTTCAGGCTGGCCCTGAGCTCACTATGTAGCCCAGGCTAGCATTGAACTCAGCAGTTCCCCTGCATGTGCCTCCCAAATGCTGGGATTACAGACAGGAGCCGCCACACACAGAACTGTGGTATGTGGTCCTGATTGCTTGTGGGCATAAGTCCCCACACCTAGTATTGTTGTATGAGGTTACTGGGGATCTAACTCAGGACCTTGCACTTGCTAGGCAGGTGCCGGAACCACTGAGCTAAATTTTCTGGCTCATACTGAGAATTTATAGAAAAATTTTGTTTTGATCTATAATTTTCTATTGCTTTTAACTGACAGCCTATGAATTTGTTTCTTGGATGTCCAAGCATGCACTTATAAGCCTCTATTACATCTTTATCTTCTTCAGCATTATCTTTATGTAGTAAGTTATTCTCTAGGGAGCATTAATTGCTAGCTATCTCTTAGCTACTTAAAGGCAACCTTGGAATAATTACCATGTATTAATGGGAATGAGGCCTGCATTTATTTATATGCTTATTTATTGCCTTTCTCTTAACAAGCATTTAAGTGAAAGTGATCATAGTATAAACAACTCCATTTCCCTTTTGGGAATTATTTCTTTCTCTGTCCTCAGTGTCTATTTTGACAGCATCAACTATAGTTATTTGGGGCTCACTCTTATTCAGTTAAGACTACAGTGTTGATTGTCATTCAGGTACTGAATCTATCCTTATCCATTTTCTTCTACCAGAAATGGAACCTTCTTTTTTCTTTTTCTTAATAGAACAACAATCTTTACTTTTTAATCACAACAATTTGGATAGATAGAGGTTGTTGGTCTAATTTTTGGGTGAGACTGTTAGAAATGTAATTACTATGTATAGTCAATGCTATAATAGGTTATTTTGATCTCATTTGACAGATATGGAAGTAAAGAATAGAGACATTAAATTATACAAAGCTGCACAGATCTTAAGGGACAGGAAAAGAATTCTAGTTGGGATTGATCGGTTTTCTTTTGCTGTATATCAAATTTAATGGCTTATAGTAACTGTTTTATTCTGTCTTATGATTCTGTGGATTGCTAGGGTGCACTTGGTGGCATCTTTACCGCAGCCTCAGCCATCTGGTGGTGGTGGTGGGAGCAGTTAAAGGTGGGGTGTGATGTCTGAGATGGCTCATGTGTAAGACTGGCACTCGGTGCTCTCTCTGAGAGCTCAGTTAGGCTACTGACCACTTCTTTCTGAGCACTGCTGTGGCCGTTTCCTATGGACTGGCTTGGCTTAGTGTGAAGTAGCAGCGATGCAGGACAAGCTGCAATATGCAAATATGTAAAACGCCTCTGTTTATATCACCTGTTCACATCCCGTTGGCCTAACTTAGTCATACAGAGAAACTCAGTGTGAGAAAGAAGTATACACACAAGGCATGAATGCTGAAAAGTGCCCTTATGGTCAGTAAAAACAGCTGTCCCCTTGTCATTAAGACCACTCTTTCCTGCCTTCTGAGCACTCATGGCCGTGGGTAACCTTCTCCTTCAGCAGGATGTTGACCAGGGCTTTCTGAGAAGGATTTAGGGTGTTCAGACACACTCAGGTGTATGAGACTTTTATACTTCTCTGTTTTCCAATATGACATAAAATTTCAACATCCTTCAAATGGCTTTTAGAAATTTCACTTCTATAAGAGAAAATATTTCTCTCAAAGATCTAAATTATTTTTATGAAATTTTAAATCCCCATTTGTTTTATATATTTAATTCATTATTGAATAAAATAATAAATATTGTTATATTTCATACCTCATTATTTTGAAAAGGGGAATATACAGCAATCTATGTTTTTAGAGTGCTATATGACTAGTTTTGTATTTTTTTAGAAATTTCTTTTCAAAAGAATGGGGTTGATCCTACTGTTTATAAGAACAGGATATTTACTTTAGAAATTGTACTTTTTAATTTTTATCAATTATAATAATTTATTTTTAATGGTATGTAAATGGTTTCATATAGCACTTTTTTGTTGAAATGATTTACTTTGGATAAAGCATTCTATATTTGTATATAAAATTTATTTCTAAACAGCAGTATTTAATATAAATGACAAAATATTGAAATTATTCCTTTTATTAATACTGAAATTTAGAAAGAAATACAATACCCTGTTCTTGACTTATTGGCTCTAACTAAATTTGTAATTCTCTATAGTTAATACCATGTCAAAGCTATTTGGCAACCAATGCAAACTCTGATGATGTCATAGCCTAGAATTAAGATATCCAAAGATGATATCTCAACAGAGTTATTCCTTTGATGACTGTGGTAGTATTAAGTTTTTAAACAAATTCAGATTGACACTTAAAGATGAAAGAAAATCAGAAACTTACTTTTTGTGACAACACCTTCTAGGCGAATGATGTTTGGGTGGTCAAATTGACCCATGATGCTTGCTTCTCTTAGAAAATCTCTTCTTTGCCGATCCATGTGGCCACCTTTCAGAGTTTTAATGGCAACTGGGATTTCTCTTTTCCCTGGTGTCTTCAAACGCCCACTACAGACTTCTCCAAATTCACCTTAAAGTTTGAACAAAAGCAGTTATGTTTTTAAACAGAATACTTGATTTTCAGAAGAGTCCAATTGTTATTATTACTCTTAAAAATACAAGAATGTGATTCTCAATTCTATTATTTTCACATGAGGATTTCTTTCTTAAAATTCAAGTATGTATGGACAATATGCTTGATCAACACCATTTATTCATTACCATGTCATTATTCATTAGTAATGGAATGCATTTTCATATGCTGCATCACAGGAGCTTCCATTGAATGACATCTCTGATTTGGTAGGAAGTTATGATTAGGAGAATAGGTGGTACTAATGTAAGGCAATGGGAAAGCAAGCACTGCAAAACATTTCTTGAGCCTGCTCTCAATTCTAATACATGAACCAAATGCCAGCTCTATTCAGGGGATACATCTGGTATAGGTGATTCTTTTCTCCTGCTCAAAATGTCTGGGTTCATTGGCCATTAATAATTGATGTGCTGGGGCAAATTAATGTATAGAGTTATTAAAACACACACTCAGGAATAGTGATTATGCAACTAAATCATAAACCACATGCATAGAAATAAAAATACAATAAATTGAGTTATGTTTTTGTCCCAGTTTCCATGGATAAACAGCAGCCAAATATTTATTTAGCAAGAATTTAGTATGGGGCCGGAGGGTTAGCTCAGTGGTTCCGGCGCCTGCCTTGCAAGTGCAAGGACCTGAGTTTGATCCCCGGTAACCACATATAATGCTGGGCGTGGTGGCTCACGCCTGTAATCCCAGCACTCGGGAGGCAGAGACGGGAGGATTGCTGAGTTCACGGCGGCTTGCCTGGGTACCATAGTGAGCTCAGGGCCAGCCTGAACTACAAAGCAAGACCATGTCTCCAAAAAGCAAAAAAAAAAAAAAAAAAAAAAAAAAAAAAAAAAAAAAAAAAAAAAAAAAAAAAAAAAAAAAAAAAAAAAAAAAAAAAAAAAAAAGAATTTAGTATGTATGTTTTCCAGTGTTAACTTGCTCTGAATTTCAAAGAAGTATAAAATTTCATGTCTATTCTTGTGGGTTTATAGTCTAGTGGACAATTTAGATGAACATAAATGAAATGCTTCAGAATCAATCACTATACATACTGCATTTGTTAAGTAATAACAGTAGGTTTTAAAAAACTTCCCAAATAACACGAAACTCATGCTGGCCTGTGAACAATGAGTAAGATTGGGAAATTTAAGAGAAATAGAGACATTCAAAGCAGAGGTCCGTGGAGGATGTGAAAAATGTGAAGACAAAGCTTTGAGGGTCAGCATCAATAAACAGGATGATAGAGGTCACAGAGGAGCAAAGAGATATGAGGTGTTAATGTGAGATGATGCTCCTATGGTTTCTCAGGACAACCTGATATATCCAACAAGGCTTGAAATTCCAAACTCTTCATTTTTGGGACCAATTACTTGTACTTACCCAAGCACAAGATATTTGATTTCCTTTTTCTTTTCATATATAGGGTGAGAAAAATAAACTTTTCCAAAATTCTATCATGTTGTTTTCTTACAAGGATATTGAGCCAATTACACATTAGACTAGTGTATATGTGAAACCACTTGTAAATGATGAAGTACTATTCAGAAAGTTAATTATTTAAATTTTGGAAGGACAAAAGTAATGTGATTTAAATATATTCCAGTTATTTATTCATTATCAGCTAAAGTCTATTGCTGATATTCTGTAAGTTTGGTGTGGAAGGTTTAAATTTTGCTTTGTGCCAGATATCAATTTGCTATACTTTCTTTGAACCAACTCATCACAGTCATATAAATCCTGATATACATGAATGTCAACACTCTTTTGGAAAAGATACCATATTTTCTTTATGTAAAACTCACTATTAAATACATATTACAAAACTTGGCCTTCTAAAATATTTGTACACATGTTCACTGGAAATGAAAAACTGTCTAACAAGACTATTGTTATTAGGATTATGTGGATAAAATCTATGCCTTTTACAAGTCTGGCTTAGATTTTCTATCAAAGGCAAGAATAATATTTTTAACTTAATTATGTTCCTAACATTCTAGAGGGGTAGATGTTCGTATTTCATAGAAAAATGAAGCTGCAGATTTTAAGTTCTGCTTGCAGTAATGCTTGTGAATCTTTTCTTCATTCTCATGCATAAAAGAATAAAAACTGACAAAAAATTTTAACAATTTTTCTATTGGTATTCTGGTGCTAGGGGAAATTTATGTTAGATTCCTCCAAGCTTTAAATGTACTTAAAGTTCATCCCCTAATGACGTTTCTGATTAATATCCAGAAAAATAGAAATTTTTATTTTGCTTCTAAATTTTTTGCCTTAAAAATCTACTCATAGTGTTTCGAGTGGACTGAGGGACCAGTGGCGGGCGGACCAGACCCAGCAGCTCTGGTCCCCACCGTGCCCTGTTTCCAGCGGACTGAGGGACCAGCGGTGGGCAGACCGGACCCAGCAGCTATGGACCCCGCCGTGCCATGTCTCCAGCGGACTGAGGGACCAGCGGCGGGCGGACCAGACCCAGCAGCTGCGGGCCCCGCTGTGCCCTGTTTTCTGGCAGACTGAAGGACCAGTGGCGGGTGGACTGGACCCAGCGGATGCGGCCCCACTGTGCCTTGCTTCTGGTGGACTGAGGGAGCAGCACGCGGACCCGGCTGCAGGGTGCAGTCCATTTCCAGTGGACTGAAGGCCACCTACCAGCCCACTGTATCCCAGAGCTGTGCAGTGAGGAGTCAGACATAGAGGTAACTCATAAGCTCAAAGTATCCAGTATAGAATCTAACAAAACTTTTTATCTTATTTACTGTGTTTAATACTGATATTGGCATTTATTGTATTATGGTAACAAACATGATGTGATTGTTCTGCTCAAACACCTATCATGATGTGTCAGGAGTGAGAATTCTCAAGGATTATTACAGATTCAAGGAGGGCCCCCCAGAAAAGTGCTGCTTCCAAAGGGCCCCAGATAATAGAAAGAAACCTGCAACAAACAGTGCCCTGTCATCAGACAAAGAAGAGCATTAAAAACAAAGAAAGAGTAGAAATGGGAAAATACACAAAAAACCAGACACAAAGATCACCACCACAGGGAAATTCAGAGAAAAGGGAAATAGGGCAAACTGAAACTCAAACACCAGGACTCTTGGAGATGGTAACTAAAGCAGATCTAGTAAAACGGAAAGCAGAACTCATCTCTGAGATCAAATCAGAGATACTGTCCTCAGTGAAAGACTTCATTAAAGAAGAGATCAGTGAGATGATTGAATCCAAGTTAGCAGAAGCAATGGAACCTTTTAAACATCTTCAAGCAGAACTCGAGGGAATGATGAAGGAGAATGAAAGCTTGCGCAGCAGGATGAATGAAGCAGAGAACCGAATCTCAGACCTAGAGGAGAGCCTAGCAGCCAGCGAGCAGGAAAACTATAATCTATGGAAAAGAGCAAGGGATCATGAGAAATCAATTCAACAGCTTCTAGATGACTCAAAGATAAATAACATAAGATTGATTGGAGTGACTGAGGAAGCAGGAGACAGTGTAAAAGACATAAAAAAGCTACTGTCAGAGAAAGCAACAGAAAACTTCACAGGAAAAGACATAGACATACAGATAAATGAGGCCTATCGGACTCCAAATCACCGTGACATAAAAATATCTACACCTAGACACATAATTATCAAGGTTCCAGATATACAACAAAAGAATGAAATACTGAGAGCAGTGAGAGAAAGGAAGAAAATCACCTACAAAGGGAAGCCCATTAGGATCACAGCAGACTTTTCAAGACAAACACTCAGTGCAAGGAGAGCGTGGAGAGAAGTACTTCAAGCATTGCAGGAAAACAACCTCCAACCTAGACTGTTGTATCCTGCAAAACTATCTTTCAGAATAGATGGGGAAATAAGATACTTCCACGATAAAGAACACCTGAAAAACTTCAGAAGCACAAAACCTGCACTCCAAAACATCCTAAAGAACATCTTGGAAAAAAACAGAAAATTCCATACCCACAAGACCCAGGAGAGTGAATTCATTGGGGCAAACAAGAAACTAAATAGAAAAGGGGAAAAGCAAAGAAGAAAAGAACCAAGAACAGGGAAACATGGCAGCTCTGAATATGTCCATATCAGTCATAACCATTAATGTC
>PVIC010003566.1:0-68279 GCA_004025085.1 Thryonomys swinderianus | reverse complement strand
CATTCTACAAGCAGTGACTGACTACTGTGTGCTAGGGTTTTTTGCTAGATATTGGGAATGTAATGGTGAAAACATTCTTTTCTGAAGAAGCTTACAAATTGGTATTGAAATATCAGGGGTTAGATGTGAAATCTGGGTAAAAATATTAAAAATTCCAGTTAAAATCATGCACTCGTACAGTATTTTAACTTTGAAAAATAAAATATATATACACATATGATACCTTCTGAAATATTAGGGATAGTGCTTTTGTTTCTTTTTTGCTTAACTGCATTTTTTGTTTCAAGTTTGTAGTAACTTGTAGACCGGTGTGAACGCAAATCAACTTGCACAAGAATGTTAAACATAAACTTTTTCTATTTTGTTTCAAGTTGGGATTTCATAAATTGAGTTATTTCTATTTGCCATCATGTCAGGAAGTAGAGTCTTCAAAAGTACTAACAGACTGTAACGTCAAAGAAGCTAATTGTAACTGGTTGCTATATGTATTTCTCACTGCCAGCTTGGCCTTGGCATCGAAGCCTCTGGAAGGCAACTCAATCCTAAAGAGGGGAAGTGACTCCCAGCAGAAGAATGGCAGGTCAAGAGGCACAGTGGGGGGTAGGGAGGGGTCTGTTCCACCTCGGTGACTCCAGCATTTCAACTCTGAGTCTCAGTTTCCTCTTTTGTGACTTTCCTGAGGGACTGAGAACATCCAGAAGAGAATCCTATGTATAAAGCAAGGGATCAGCTCTACATGAGACATCAAGATGGCTTTTCTTCCTATTAGTTTAAGGCTGGTTTTTCTTCATATAAACCTCAAAACCTTGAGAACCTGGGTAGGTCCCTAAGTGGTGACAGGAAATCACAATTACTAGGTGAGTAAAAATTTCCTTTGGCATGAAGATAACATAGCTGTCAGCTCTTTTCTCTGTCAGGTTTATGCTTTTGCGGGGAATCTCTGAAAATCCATTTACTCTTCCACATTTTGGATGCCCGTCTTTCCCCCACGGCCCATGGAACAGATTTTTTAATCTAATTCAACATATTTTGGGAGTTGCATGTTATCAGTGAGAGACTGTGCTAGGTTCAAAATATTAAAAAGAACAACCAAAGATACTTTGTCATGTCTTTGGACTGGGAGAAAGGAAATGTTTTCAATTTAATACAAAACTTATAAATTCTGTCCTTAAAATAGATGAATTTATTAGTATTTCAGTATGTGATACCGCCTGCATTATACATCTAGATTTTAAAATTTTGAGACTTATCTTTAAGAAAGTTAATATTTCTGAACTACAAAGTAAGACCCTGTCTCAAAAAAAAAGTTAATTTTTAACTTATCTTTAAAAAAGAAAATTGTAGGCTCAAGTGGTACTGCACCTACCTTGGAAGCACAAGGGCCTGTGTTCAATAATACCCAGTACTGAAAATTTTTTTTAGCTAATTAGAGGAAATTAAGTACATTTATAGAAACTCAAATCACTAGTCATTACTATAAATGGTCAAAAATCTTTTAAGAAATATATAAATAATGGCTGGGGATTCAACTCAGTGGCACGGTGGCTGTCTCACAAGAGTCAAGGTCCTGAGTTCAATCCCTGTTACAAATATATATACATATATATTTATCATATATATATATGATGAAACATATATATATGTATATATAACATACATATGATAAAACTGTTTTATTTCAGTATCATATGTATACATGTCAGTATGTGTATCTATAACACATGCATCATTACATACATTTCAATTTAATTTACAATCTCCAATACCTATAAGAAGAAACTGCCATGTGTTTGCTTCCCTACAAGGAAATTTACATGAACACCTCTGATTTTTACAAGATGCATAGTTGTAACGTTCTAGGTACTTACATGGAGAGGGAATATAATATTAAAAAGAATGTCCCTTCTCTATTTACTGAAGGGCTTCACTACGGGCTATTTTAAGGTTCTTCCAGTGCCATGTAAATCTGTAAAAGAGGGTGTAAGGTATTAAACAAAGGGTAACATCAACCACAAGGAAAAAAATATCGTAGGAGGAAAAAATAAACTTCCTGGCTCCAAAGTTCTTAAAAGTTCTGGGCCAGGAAGCCTCCCTCGAGGGCGGGGACTGGCCCTGGCTCTCTGGGGACCACTCCCTGCTAAGTTTGCCCGGCGTCTTGCCCGCCCCTCCTCCACTCCACGCCTCGGTCCCCAAACCTGGGAAACCACAGGCGAATGCCAACGTAAATCCGTGAGCCTCGTCAGAAGCAGTGGCCGGCCGTGTTTATTTTAGAGCCCACCCACCCAACCTAGGCCGTTTTGGGAGACAAGCCCGGGGGATTTCGACGCCGCCTGGAGGCTCATTTTACAAACTGGGGCCGAGCCTAGAAAGGAACAATAGTAAAGCACAGCCAGCAGCGCGTCCCTGCGCTCCGCGGGGCTCGCGGGTGGCGCGCGCAGAGGCGCCCAGGCGGGGGCCGAAGAGGGAGCCCCGAAAAGGCGCGCTGCCCCTTTAAAAGGCCGCGCATCTCCGGGCCGGCCTTCCTCCCCGGGGCTCCAGCTGTGACTGACGCTGGGCGGCGAGAGGAGGCGCCTGGCGCTAACAAAAGTGCGGCCCGCGGGCGAGCAGCGCCCGGCCGCGCGTCTCCGCTCTCTCGGGCGCCCGCAACAAGTGGCCGCCGCGCCCTCCCCGGGGAAGCCGCGCGTCGGGGCGCAGGAGGCGGAGCCGGGCCGGGGACCGGGCGCCCGCGCGGCGGGGCGCGCACCGCGGGGCACCGGAGCGCGCGGATGGGGACCCCGCGGCGGCGGCGGCGCGCCGAGCCTCTGGGCGGCCCCGGGGCGCGGACTCGGTGCGGCGTCGCTCCCGCCGGCCTGCGTCGACTGTAAGAGCGGCGGCTCCCGGGCCCCGCCCGCAGCCTTCGGGGTGCCGGGAAGGGACCGCGCCCCCTCCCCCCGCGGAGCAGGGGCCGCCCCGGGCCGGCTCGGCCCCGAGCGCGCGGGCATGTGCGGCTAACGGCCCGTCGGGCGGGCTTTCCTCGGGCGGAGGCGCGGGAGCTGCGCCCCAGCGATGCGGTGTCCCAGGAGACGGCGGGCATGACGGCGACAGGATGGGCGCGAACAATGGCAAACAGTACGGCAGTGAGGGTGAGTGGCCGCCCGCGCTCGCGTCCCGGCGCCCCCCACCCTGCTCTGGCCGGCCCGGCGGGGCTCTCGCGCGCTGCCCCGCTCCCCTGCTTCCGCGCCGCGCCTAGGCCGCCGCCGTCTCCTCCGCCCGGAGCGACCCGGCCCCCCAGGGGGTCGGCGCCCGGAGGCCGCTTTGCCGCGGGGAAGGAGCGGGGTCGTCGTGGTGGGCGACTCCCCGGTGGTGTTGGGGACAGCTCGAGCTGCAGCTCTGCTCTTTCTGAGCACGTGTGCCTCAACTTTCCTTCCCTGTACCTGGGGTGTGGGGACGGCGTTTTGGCAGATTGTGGAGGACGGGTTGGGAAAATCACCTGGACAAGCGGCAAAACTTTCCCAGGCCTTTGTGTTCCAGTTCTCTGGACTTTTTGGGTGGGCGGAGGGAGAAAAAGAATAAAAAATAAAAAAGGAAAGAAAGAAGAAACTTCTTCGGGAAGGAGAAGTTCAGCTTCCATTCTTTGCTGACTGGCCCTGGTCTGACAGCCCCAGGAGCACCGCCGCCTCTGGGTCCTGCCAGGCGTGGACGGCTGGGAGCTTTGTCTGGGCTCAAGACCATCTGTTACGCGGGGCTGGAAATTACACAGAAATATTGCCTGTCAAGTGGGAACTTGGAAGTTGGGGAAACTTTAAACTCCGCCTTCACCCAAAAGGGTGATGGATGTGTGGGTTGGCTTCTCCCGCGTCTCTCCTCCCCCGGCTTCGTCTCAAACAGTGCTGTGACCCCGCTGATTAACCGTGTGCCCCCGGCGCGCACGAGGCGGAGGCGCTTTGCGTTCCGCAGCCGAGAAGTTAAGGTTTGTGTGTAGTGAACTTGGCCGGCCGGGAGTGGAAGAGACGGTCGGTTTTACGACGCGCCCCAGAGGACGGGCGGCTACAGAGGCGGGGCCCGGGCTCGCAGACTGGTCGGAATGCGGAGCAGCTCTCCAGAAAGCGGTGCTAAGGAGCCTCTTATCTCCGGCTCAGGGCTTTGGGGCCGCAGACTGTGGCTGTCTCTTCCCCTGTTCGAGTCCGTGTTCATTTCTCAGCAGCTCTGTACATTCACCGCAGAGACCGCCCCTAAAAAAGCCATATCCTCATGAACCTTTTGTCTAAATCATTCTCTAGCCGGGCGTGGGGGCTCACGCCTGTAATCCCAGCACTCGGGAGGCGGAGACAGGAGGATTGATGAGTTCGAGGCTTGCCTGGGCTACATAGTGAACTCAGGGCCAGCCTGAACTACAAAGCAAGACCTTGTCTTAAAAAAAAAAAAAGTTGCTAAATTATTCTTCTCCAGATCATCACGTTTTAAAATCCATGTGTGTGTGTGTGTACGTATATACGTTTATCTCTATCCTGGGCAATTAGATGAAAGATAATTTTGGCGAGTTTATTTTATTTTATTTTTTTTAAGTTAATGGTGTCGCTTTTTGATAACAAACGTGAAAGTAGGCCAGAAAAGATTGGAGAATCTTGGCCACTCCCCAAAATGTCTTTCAAGTTAATGTTTTTAAAATGTGAGGAGAAATGAAAGATTAAGCTTACTAAACCAAGTTAGAAAGCTTTCAGTGACTGTCCCGTGTGCCTGTCAGTTGTGGGGTACATACACTGTGCCACTCAGCGGTGTGTGTGTCTGTGGGAGGGGTGGCAGCCCAAGGGCTACCCAGAGTCGCTCGGCGGGACCCCTACACGCTCCCTGCCTTGCTCTTCTGTCCCAGCCTTCTCGCGCTGTGCAGTGTGTGGTATATGACGACTTCCTGTCTGAACAGCAAAATTTTCAACCCTTGGGAGAGAAACAGAGAGACAGAGAACTAATGGTCTCCAGCTGTTACGGTAAATGCTACCTCTGCATTTTCACTTCAGTTGAAGTCCATTTTTACTGGGATCAGATTTAGATACACTGTGGACTTTTTACAGGGGGGGAAACCCCACAAAGAACAAAACAAAAGAAAAAAAACCCTCTTGTGCTCAGCTGGTTGAAGAAGACCAATAGGAAAATTTGGCAGAGACTGAGTTTGGGCCAGAGATACGCTGAGTTTTATTTATAGGGACTTTATCAAATGCATCAAGATTCCTCTATAATAGGGCAGGGGGAAGTAAAAAGAGGAAGGAAGCCTGACCCTTTTCCCCGTCCCCTTCCTCCATTACGTCATGCCCCTGCTACGTGTATATATAGGGGTATGGTCAATATTGTGATGTTATGTAATTGCATGATAAAATCTATGCTTTTTTAATTTAGTGTACCTATCTTTTGTATCTAAAATGTCAAATTTAAAAGAAAGTCAAAGCCACCCCTCACATGGTGCTCTATTATGAAAGGAGGCTGCAAATTAAGACAGTTTTCTGGAGTTGGTACAAATTAGGTATGGTGTAGGATTTCCAAAATAAAGAGGAAATGATCAACAAATGCATATCGATAGACTGCAGTGAGACTCCTCAGCTATAAAGTACTGGTGTTTTGTGTGCTTCAAAAATCTGTGAGAGTTATATTTTACTACTTTGTGGCAGTTGATACTGCTCCAGAATCCTTCTGAATGTGCTGATATTGAATCAATATTGAATCAGTAGAACTTTAAAAAGTTTCATTGGTAATTTTACTTTCCTGTGTTTTTGGAAAATACTTTTTTTTTTTCATTGCAAGTTTTTCTGGAAGCTTATGTCACCGTAGCAGATTCAGTGGGGAAGAAGCTCCCAACTCAGGGTAACCCGAGGAAGGCAGTGGCTTGCTGGGAGGTTGTCTTGGATCCTCTGTGAAACTCCCCACTCGCTTACCATGTGCATACCAAAGTTCTGGGAAGCTTTTGTGTGGGAGGCCCTGCTAGAGCATCAATTTGGGAATCTGGAGTTTAATTCCAGCCTCTACTCTCAGAGTCTTTGTTCTCTAATATGAAGAGAGGAATTCTGCAGTGGCCTGATTAGTTATTATCTCTTCCTTGACTGTGTGGTCATTTATTTCATTTTAGTCTCATAGTGCTTTAATGGACCACTTAAGAGAAGATTAGCTGTGGGAAGACATGTTATAATTAATAGGGAAGGGAAGGCTGTTATTGCCAAGAAATTAGTAAACACTCCTCCTTCTTTGATCTTTCCTCTTCCTCTCTAATCTCTATTTTTCTTGTCTCACATCCCTTCCCTAGTTTAGTTGGTCCTTAAATCCTTACTTTTTACCTGGATCAAAGTATGTATCTTTCCAAAGTGTTTTGTTTTCCCAAATCACAGATTCAGATTAATGACCTAACTTGCAGCCCCAGCCCCAGTTACCTTCAGGCAAACTTGAATTTGGCTGCCCCAGAACGATACCAAACCCTTCTTGATCCTCAGCATTCTAGAAACAGAAGCACATGTCTAAATGATTAGTCTATTCTGGTAAATTCTTTTGTGGAAGACCATTTTCCCCCCTCTTTATCTTCTTTTTTCAAAAAGTGTAAGTTTTAGCGTGGTATGTAGAAATCTGGAGAATGACTTGGGCCATTCAGAGCCATTAGAACCGTTAGCTTTGACTCCAGTTAAGCCAGATAAACAAATCTCAGTTGAAGTAGGAAGAAGGGGGCTGCCTTCCCTGCCTTTTAAGGTTTCTGAGCCTCACCATCACTTACTCAGTGGTTTCACTGCTGTGTTTATTCTACCTCAGCAGGTCAGAGGCAGTAGCACTTACACTGTTAACAGCTTCTGTTGTTGAATCGGAGCTGGAGAGACACAGCCTTGGGGTTGACCTCTGGTACTCTCTGCTCTACCCAGAGCCTTTCACCATCTTAGACTGCTGCTGTCAGATGAGGAGCGCTAGTTGCCTGAGAGTGTAAATCATCACAAATCCATCACCACCTCGGGAAACCTATCTTGAAATAATAATGATGATGACAACTAATGCTTATCGAATGTTCGCTGTGTCCAGGCGTGATTCTAAGCTCCTCATGTGTGCTGCCTCGCTGACCCTCAAGATGATCCTATGGGATGGGGACTCCTGTGTGCCCTGTTTTACCAAGCAGGAAACTGAGGGCCAGAGAGGGCGATAATTTCCCCAGAGCTGTCTAGTGAGTACAGGCCTCAGCCCAGAGTTGGGGCCTCTGGGCCAACTTCGTGGAAGGCAGAGTCATCGGTTCCTTTGTGAACAACCATCTGTTGACTTCTTGCCTCCTGCTGTGTGCCACGGACCTTTGGTTGCTTTTGCAAAATTGGTAGATAAAGATCTTGTCCTTGTCAGTTTTATATCCATGTTTGTGAGAGACTGTATGATGTTGGGACAGAAAGGAAGAGGCTACTAGCACACAGAGTAATTCAGGAAACTCTGTGGTTTATTACTAGGGGCTATGGTATCTGCATACAGAAATTTGACAAATTAAGGACATCGAGATGGTACATGAGAGGGTGTGGCATTTAAACTGGTCAGCCTTGGCCTTACGGAGAAGTTGCCCTTTAGACCAAGAGTTAAAGAAAACAGAGGCCTAAACTTTGAGGATCCAGATGGCCCATTGCTGTTTTAAACTACTCTGTCATTAAATGGAGGTGAATACTTTTTATAGTCAAAGTGCTATAAGAAATCATCATACATTGCATCGTTGACAAATTGTAGACATTTATGTCTCACAGTCTGGAGGCTGGAAATCAGAGATCAGGCTCTGGTAAGGATCCCTTTCTATGCTGTAGATTGATAGTTTTTCCTGGTGTCTATGGACGAATCTCTCCCTCTGCCCCGACCTACATCTTAATCTTTTTTTTTTTTTTCTTGAGACAGGGTCTCGCTTTGTAGTTGAGGCTGGCTCTGAGCTCACTATGTAGCCCAGGCAAACCTGGAACTCAGCAATCCTCCTGTCTCTGCCTCCCGAGTGCTGGGATGACAGGCGTGAGCCACCATGCCCAGCACTGTGGTATGTGGTATTGATTGCTGGTGGGCGTGTCTCCACACCCAGCATTGTATGTGGTTTCCGGGGATGGAACTCAGGACCTTGTGCTTGCGAGGCAGGCGCTGGAACCACTGAGCTAACCCTCTGGCCCTCTTAACCTTTTTTATAATTTTTTTTAGACAGGATCTCACTGGGCTAAACTTGCAGTCTTTCTGCCTCAGCCTGCTGAGTTGCTGATTGCAGGGATATGCCATGAGGACATTAGTCTCATGCCTAATGTGACCTAGATACCTACCAATGTCCTTTCCGCACTGACCTAATGACCTCCTATAAATTCCAACTTGAAAGGCTCTCACATTGCCATTTGGGTTTCAATGTATGAATTTGTGGTGAGGCCAGCCTTCAGCCCTTTTCACTGTTCAAGGGCACTGATTATTATTTTAATCAAAGTATCATGTTAGTGTTATTAGTCTTCTATAGTAGCTGCCATGGAATAGAATCATTGGGTGGAGTTTTTGCTTAGATTCTTTGCTAATATGTTTCCTCCAGTTGTATTTTGTCAGGAATATTTGGAATTGTAGTTAAAAGAAGGGAAGGGGAAGGCCGGGGAAATGCTCTTGAAATGTAGAGTCTTTATTTATTACTTTGATGAGTAGAAGTTATCTTACTAACGTGCATACTGGCCTGATGATACCTTCTGAGGTCACCTTAATTTAGAAATTGAAGTAGGTGCTTATCTTTTGGCTCCAGTAAAAAATTCCATTTTGATGCATATCAGAAGATAAAAAGATTCTGTCCCACTCTCTGGTTCAAATAAAATCCCTAGTGCAGCAAACAATACTGATATTATTTGTTTTAGCAACAAGAAGATATTTTCAGAGATTTGGGGAGCATATAGCACATTTAAGACAAAAGAGAAAAGAGATAATTATTCTTTCCATCTCTTTGCACATTTAAAACAAAAGAGAATATAGAGATCATTTTTCTTTTCACTTAGGAATAAACTCAGTTAAGCTT
This sequence comes from Thryonomys swinderianus, assembly GCA_004025085.1. Classification (NCBI taxonomy): domain Eukaryota; kingdom Metazoa; phylum Chordata; class Mammalia; order Rodentia; family Thryonomyidae; genus Thryonomys; species Thryonomys swinderianus. Next base: position 59,290 of record PVIC010003566.1, on the reverse strand, counting down.
TATCTTAACTCCTTCTGCCATTTGAAACAGAATAAATTCTGGATTGATTTTAAGTAATTATAAATCACTTTTGCCCTTGGCCCACATTCAGCGTTATCTCTAGAAGCTGCATTTAGAATTTTGGTTGTGAGTTTGAATGGCGAACCCTTCTAGACAGTGTGCCTTTTAAAATGGCCTTATGGATGCTCTGTAATATGTGAGAGCAGCTGGAATAAAACCTGGAGTGAATGAGGTCTCTGAGAGATAAAGAAAGAAATGAAGTTTAGGAAACTCATACATGAATGTAATATTTGAAGAGCCATTGTGACCAAAATTAAATTCCAAAGTGCTTAACACAGCCAGCACCTTTATATTACAGAAGTTAGGTTTGGCTGGGCGTGGTGGCTCACGCCTATAATCCTAGCACTCAAGAAGCAGAGGCAGGAAGATTGCTGAGTTCGAGGTTTGCCTAGGCTACACAGTGAGCTCAGGGCCAGCCTGAACTACAAAGCAAGACCCTGTCTCAAAAAAAAAAAAAAAAAAAAAAAAAAAAAAAAAAAAAAAAAAAAAAAAAAAAAAAAAGAAGAAGTTCGTTTTGGCATCAAAACTCTTTACCCATAAGATCTGAGCCTGGTACCTAAGGGAGGAGGAATCCTCCATTTGAAAAGTAGGTGGAGCTGGAGATGTCTGTTCTGAGTGAGGCCATCAACCGTTCAACCTTCTGCCAAGTTCCCTAGGAGACACCCCATCAGAATTATATTATATTTTATAGAGGATTTTGTTTTTAACTAAGTTCTTGCTTTGTTTCCCTTAATGCATCTCTCCTTCTGATGAACTCTTAAAAAGCTTTGTCCTCACTTTTTCTGAGTTAATTTTGGGTTGAGTGTATGTATTATATGTGTGTATATTTTTATTGAAATATATTTAGACAGTAGTTGATAAAGGCACTGAACTATATGTCTATTTGCTTGCTGAGAGACACAACTCCCTTACAGCAAAAATTGGATTCGAGAAAGGACTTATTAGATCAGTCATGGATATGGATTCTGCCTTTAGTGTTGGTGTGACTTTGAGTAATAACTGAGAACATGTAGACCTACTAAACTTGAAACAAGACCTTTAGCTGTGTCTATACTAAAAGCCTTGAATCAATGCTTTTACTTTATGATACTTTTTTATTTGCTGCTGACATTTGATCAGAAGTTACACACTGACTAGAACCACACACAGTGTCTCCCTTTAAAGAAGCTGAGGCCCTTGTATAGCCTATGTCTGCCAGGAAGGACTACAGGAGCTCTCAGTATGAGCTGAATTTCTCAAGATTTTGTTTTCTTATTTGTTTGTTATAGAAATTCAGACCTGTTCTTCCATTGATCTTAATTAATCTTCCACTAATCTTAATCTTCCATTAATCTTTTTTTTTTTTTTTTTTTTTTTTTTTTTTTTTTTTTTTTTTTTTTTTTTTTTTTTTTGCTTTTTGAGACAGGGTCTCGCGTTGTAGTTCAGGCTGGCTCTGAGCTCACTATGGTGCCCAGGCAAGCTGCCGCGAACTCAGCAATCCTTCTGTCTCTGCCTCCCGAGTGCTGGGATGACAGGCGTGAGCCACCACGTCCGGCATTGTGGTATGCGGCATTGATTGTTGGTGCGCGTGTCTCCACGCCCAGCATTGTATATGGTTACCGGGGATCGCACTCAGGACCTTGCGCTTGCGAGGCAGGCGCCGGAACCACTGAGCTAACCCTCCAGCCCAATCTTCCATGAATCTTAATCTCTATACAGGGAAATACAAGCTCTAAGGACTTTCAAAGTCTAATTGAGGGGCTGGGAACTTTAGCTCAGTGGCACTATATTTGCTTCACAAACTCAAAGTCCTGAGTTCGATCCCTGGTACCAGAAAAAAGAAGTCTAATTGAGAAGCAAGGCAGTGTATCAGTTCATTGTTTGGTTACTGTAATGAAATACCTGTGGTTATATTAAAAGGAAAGAGGTTTACTTTGGCTAACACTTCTGGTAAGCTAAGGGACCATGTCTGGCGATGGCCTACTTTGTGGCAGTTATTATATATTGAGAATCATTTTGCAAGAGTGCAGGTATTTTAGTTTCTCTTTGTTCTTGTAAAGCCCTGGAGCCTTAGTCGTGGTCCACTACCTTCACGACCTTCAACTCTCCTTGGTTTCCAAGACCCTCACCTCGAAATACCATATAGTCTGAGTAAGTTTCCATCCACTTCATACTTCACCATGGGAATTAAGTTTCAACACATGAACCTTTGGGGACTCACAGGCTTTCTGTAAAGCACAGCAGTCAGGGACTTCGGAGAAAGCTCGTAAGTGCTGTTTCACACAATGCTGCACCTCCTAACATGCTAAATGTAGACCCAGGTAGGGAGTGGAAGATGTACCCTAGAACTGAACTACTCTACCACAGACCAGTACTGTCTCTACAATTCCTGAAGTGCCAAAAATATATGTATATTTTCTAAACAAACAAATAGACTTCCACAGGTTCCTTAGAAGGGGTGTAGCTGAAGGTCTCATGAAGAACTTTTGTTTTGTGACTCACCCTTGCGGCCCCTACCCCCAGCCTCATGTTCCACTTTCCCATGGTTGAGTTCATGGAAAGTGACTCCTGGGGGCTCCGTAGAAGTGGGGACCCTCACGTGTTCCAGTGAAAGGCGGAATGACCTGGCAGCCTGGGTGTTTCCCAAACCCACATACTGCAGGGAAGGCAAGTGGAAATCATTGGGCAGAAACTTCCAAAATGCAGTTGTTAATACCCTAAAGAGGTGTAGCTTTAAAGCTTTTGACATGAGTAATCACTAACCATCTCTGAATTTTCCTCGGTAATGAAATATAAACACATGGTCAACATTTTCCCTGCTCCACGGTTGAAGAACTGTAGACTGTTTCTGAGCCGTAAATCTCTATTAAGTTGTGCATTAGATGTGCTCATTCTATCAATTCCTGTTTGAATTCTTAAACCAGCAACCAAATGAAAAACAGTTGTTCACACTGCATGAACACATAATTGTGACTTTAGACGCCTTGAGCAGTGTGTAGAAATGTTATTAAAACATTTTTTGTTTGCTACTCTTTCTGTGGTAAATTCCATTTTGCATTTTCTGTGCAAACGTAGCCATGGAAAGACAATTGGTATTTCTAGAGAGACAGTTCAAGAATTTCTCATGGATTGACCATATTGCTGCAAGAAAGCTATTTTTTTTGTTTTTGTTTTTGTTTTTGAGACAGGGTCTCGCTTTGTAGTTCAGGCTGGCCCTGAGCTCACTATGGAGCCCAGGCAAGCCTCGAACTCAGCAATCCTCCTGCCTCTGCCTCCCGAGTGCTGGGATGACAGGCGTGCGCCACCATGCCCGGCTAAGAAAGCTATATTTAGCAAGGCGTGGTCAGAAAAAGTCTGTAGCTATGTGCCCTTGAAGCTTGCAGATCAGCCAAGTATTTGGGTCAAATCATGGGAGCATCTTGAATAAGTGTAAGATCAAAGGCAAGTCACGCAAGCTGTCAGGAGTCGCTTGGACCCTGGGGAAGGAGCACGGTGGCTGACGGTGTTGGGGAGAGCAACAAAGAGCATACACGGGGCAAGGAAGAAGGAGTACACGAGGGATAGAGTTAGAGCACCAATCTCCCCTTAATGTAAACAATAGAATCAATGTTCTATTTATTTTTTTCTTTAAAAACTCAGAAAATGGGCTGGGGATGTAGCTCAAGTGGTACCGCACCAACCTTGGATGCATAAGGGCCTGAGTTTGATATCCAGTACCACCAAAAAAAAAAAAAGCCTCAAAATGATTAGTGTTTGGCAGATTATCAAGGTTATCATATTTCCCTTCCTTTTAATAAAAGTAGTTAACAGTTACTGAGCATCTGCTAGGTGCCACCTCCTCCCTCTGGCACCTCGTACACAGGCTCTGACTGTCGCTCTTCACAGATGCTGACGCCTGTGAAGCTCGGAGGGTAACATCTTGCCTGGGTCACACAGCGGGGAGCAGAGGAGCCAGATCCGAAATCCCCGTAGCTCTTCTGGAATCCCTGTCCTCATTCCTGTGCCCGTGACCGTCTGGCCTTGTCATTTGCGTTGCAGCCAGAGTCCCAATCTGTGTTTCGTTTGTGTGTTTCGAGGAATTGCGCTGAGTGCGTAGTAGTGGGGAGCTGGGGGAGAGCGGGTTAGGCGACCAAAAACCAAAGACACCTTCCGAAGGAAGCTTTCAGCTCAGTGTCTGAGGCTCTGCGGAGGACAGAGTAACTGCTCATTAGGCGGCAAGCTGCTGACAGACCGGCAGGCTGTCTAGTGTGCGCAGTAACCTGAGCATATAACATAATTAGCATATTCTGTAGAGTGTACAGAGTGCAAAATAAAGCAGAGAGGCTGTCCTCTGGCTTCTCCAGAGCATGATTAACTTTAAATTAATCTCTGCGCTGAGATAGCCCTTCACCTGGGGTAGCTTTTGTACTTGCTCATAAACAAAAGCTAATAGAAGGCTCAGAAGAGTGCACACGTTTTTATTCCTGTATAAATAGGTTAGAATTTATGTCCTAAATTTCCTTCTGGTTTTAGAAGTGCAGATTTTAAACAGCAGTTAACATGGGGAGTTATTCCATCCTGAGAGGTTTCTCCATGGTTATGTCTGTGAGATTGCTTTTTTAAACAATAAAGCATTTCAGAAATTAATCTCAATTATCATCATAGGGATTGTGTCTATCACTGCTGCGACTATGAGGAGAAGAAACTGAGACTGGGTTGGACTGATGACTTGCCTTGATATGGGGGTGTAACTGGGCGGGCTCATTCTGATTCTAGGTTGAGGACACTGACTCTAAGAAGTCAAGAATGTAAGCACGCTAGACGGCTATCAGTAGGAGTGCTTGCTAGCCTTTGAAGTGCTTGTCCCAGTGATGAAAACGAGGGTCCTTCAAGTCGAGATGGGCCCCTTCATTTGCATTGCAGGTTTGCTAGAAATAGAAAGGGCTGGTGCCATCCGTCAGCTTGGAGCAGCTCCACTGTCATGAAGTTATTACAGTGAGAGCTGTTGGGGATAGCTGTTCATTACTAAAGGCCAGTGTTCAGTGCAGTGCCCTCGTTCATTGATAAAGTTCGGCCAGATTCTCCCTCTAGAAACAAATCAACAGAATTATAAAGCAAAACAAAGTCTTTACTTGGAACACTATGGAAAGTTATTTTATTGCTGGAAAATCAAAGAATCAACTAGAGAAGTCATTTGAATCCTGATTCTTTTTAGTCTTCTTGCATAACCACATTTTGCAAAGGCCTTTTTAGGTTTTAGGTCATGGGCAAGTCTTCTTGGTATCTGAAGTTATTTCAGGTCTGTTGCTGTGGGTGGAAAATCCATATTGTCTATTTAGATGTGAATTGCTTTACTTTCCATTCACTGTCCTGCAGTTTAACCTCTGCTTCTTTTTCTGTTTTGTGCTTTTTTCATTAGTCATCTTACTATATGCTCAACTTATGTGGCTAAAACTCTGATCACCTAGTAGGTCCTCAATGCACTTTGTAAAATGAATAGGTGAAGATGAAACTGGAGCTTTTGTCTGTGTTGGGTCTAAAAAACACATAGAAAGAGCCTTATCATATTTCCAGGGAGTGTTTATTAGATTTGCACATACTACTCTTTAAAAGAAAAGGTAATGCTGAGTATATTGTAACTTGGAAATTTATGCTTTAGCATTGTAATTATATCTTCTTCTGGATAAAAGGAATTAAGTACATTTAAGGAAACATGAAATACGTGTTGTTAAGCACTGCATTAGGCAGTTATTGATGAATTCATCTGGATCAGTTCACAGTGTTGTTAACTACTTTCAGTGATTATTGAGTAGAATCCTATCATATATATTTGTAGATTGAAAATTGTTTTGTAACATTTTTTTTTTTTTTGAGACAGGGTCTCGCTTTGTAGTTCAGGCTGGCTCTGAGCTCACTATGTAGCCCAGGCAAGCCTCGAACTCAGCAATCCTCCTGTCTCTGCCTCCCGAGTGCTGGGATTACAGGTGTGCGCCACCACGCCTGGCGTTTTGTAACATTTTTGATTGACTTAAAAGCTGGTTTACAGAATGACAAATCATTAATACAGAAAAGATTTTGTGAATTTGATCTTTAGTCAATCATTTCGTTGTCTTTGTCATCTCTCTGGATTAGAGTCATAATCTTTTGAACTCTTTGAAACTCATATTGAATAATTTATCTTGGGGCTTTGCATCTCTACTTTTCTCTATTTTCTTTATAAAATGTAAGGGTTCTTATGTGTGTCTGCCGTGATTGGAGTGGTTTGTAGTATATCTTCTGCCTCTGGCTGTCCACACTGGTAAAATGAGAATAAAAGAGAAACACTGCTGGCCTGTGGCATGTATGGCTGTGCGCACATACATGAAACTCTAAATCCCCTTTCTGATGAGCTTAGCTAACTACAGTGTTCCTCACCTATTATTTTTGTCAATAAAGAGAAATATACAGGACCCTTCGGTGAGGAATTTGAGGAGTACAATTAGAATCACTGTGTCATTTCTTTAAAAGTAATGTGGCATTTATTAGACAAACAGCTTTAGGTAAAGGATCGTGAAAAGAATGAAGGAAAAGAAGAAGGAAATGGACATTGCAAGTAGAGCTTGGGGTTGTGAACCAGCAAATGCAGCTGTCACATTAAAGGCGTCTTGTGTGATATGGCCCCTGCTTAGAGCTGTGTGTTTTCACTTGCTTGTTTCCTGAAGGTGTGTTCATATCAGACGAATGGACGCGATGTCCCTTCGGTAGAGGGAACTGTACTCTTCACAACCCTGGTGCAGGCTGCCATTTTTTCCGAGCTGCCAGTGTATAAGTTCAGGCTCACAGTAGATGCTTATATGGTTGTTTTGGGGTTTTGGTTTTAGATTTTAAAGATGAACAATCACTCCTTTGCTCAGAAAAAACTCCTTACTTAATGCTATTTGGGTATTGTATATTGTGTGTAGCATTCTGAAAATAAATTCGAAGAAAAGCATTTCTGTCTGAAACAGCTTACTTTTCATGTGTTATTTTGCATCCACTTTGCTTATCTAATTAAATTTTAATATTTGTCTCAATTTTCCCCGTCTTGAAAGACCTCTCCTGTTGATTGCGTTGCAAGCTTGTTTTGAGAGACAGTATCTCCTTGGGGAGTCTTTCTCTACTACTAAAGCCGTAACAACATGAACTGAGCAGTAAAAAACCAATTCCCTCCTGTTGGTTGTGCGTCAAATAGTCATTTCTTTGATACTGGCTAATAAAAACAGGAAAAGGATCATTTTTAAGTGCTTCAGTTGGGGTTGCTTTACTTCCAATAAGGAAAATTGCCTCACAAGGGGGAGCATGGGTAATAAAGATACAACTAACTGAATCATTGTATCCAATCTAACGTCGAAATCCCCAAGTTGCTGCCTGCAAATCTCATTTAATTGTGGGATTGCTGTGCGTCCACTGCAGCGTGTACATGTGAATTTGCTTTTGCCGAAGTTCACCTCTTCACACATAACCAAAGTGAACTTCAAATGCTGCTGGAGATTGCCAGTGCCCCTGCCCCCTAAGGAATCTGTGTAAGCTTTTCAGTAGGCGGTAAGAGAATTTTGGACACTGACCAAAAATGATCTGTAGAAAGAATCATAGATATTTCAGCAGTGAAAGTAACTCAAAGCACCTTATAGGGAAAGAGATGGAAGCACAAAGAAAGGGCAGAGCTCTGCCAAGATGACACAAATGATGAGGATTTGGGAGGCTGGGAGCGATGTTCTAAGTCCAGGTGTTTCTTTTTAATCCATTTCTCTCTGCCTCATCCTGCTCTTTTCTTTGTTTTCATTTACTTTCTGGGGCTGGAGATGCACATGATGGCTGCCGTAGTTCCCTGTCCATGCAGTCAGTTTCGATCGACACCCTCATGCTCCCAGTTGCATGAGCTGGTGGCCGTTGGCGGGGCACAGTCTACATCCCATGATTCACTGAGGCAAGCCACAGCTTCGGAGCAGGCCCCTCTGAGTCCAGCCCTCCCCGTGCAATGGGCTAAATCCTCCACTGCACTGGTGAACAGAGCCACTTCTCTCTCTTCAGTCTTCCTTTTCTCCTTGTCGTTCTTTTTTTTGAGACAGGGTCTCGCTTTGTAGTTCAGGCTGGCCCTGAGCTCACTATGTAGCTCAGGCAAGCCTCAAACACAGCAGTCCTCCTGCCTCTGCCTCCCGAGTGCTGCGATGACAGGCGTGAGCCACCACGCCCGGCACTGTGGTATGTGGTATTGATTGCTGGTGGGCGTGAGTCACCACGCCTGTTATTGTTATGTGTGGTTACCTGGGATCGAACCAGGGACCTGGCACTTGCTAGGCAGGCATCGGAACCACCGAGATAAATCTCTAACCCATCTCTTTCTCTTTCTTAAGTGTGATTCTGGTCATGGTGTCTGTTGTTTGAAATCAATACTTTTTGTTACTGAACTTAAAAGAATTGGCAAATAATGCTTATAGGAGGGACTAATGGCAAGTATTTTTCACTAAACTCCTTCCATTCAAATCATTTCAAAGGCTCTTTGTTGTGGGACCCAGTATAATGTGGAGTAGGATGTCTTCTTCAGGCTGGAGCTCTGTAGTTCCAGCACCTGCCTAGCAAGCAGAAGGTCCTGAGTTTGGTTCCCAGTAACCACATACATCACCACCGTGTGTGGTGACTCACGCCCACCAGCAATCAGTATGACACACCACAATGCAGGTTGTGGTGACTCACACCTGTAATCCCAGCGCTGGGGAGGCAGAGACATGAGGATTCTGAGTTCAAGCTTTGCCACATAGTGAGCTCAGGGCCGGCCTGAACTACTAAGCGAGACCCTTTCTAAAAAGAAAAAAAAATCATGTTCTTGAGAATCCTGACTGTCTTTAGAAGAAGGGAATCATCAGCTGACAGTTAAGAGGCATCGTTTTTCTGCTGGGGGTCCTTGTCTAATCTTTTTATTTCATATATCAGTAAATCAAGCCCTATACCTTAAGGTGAGTTGTTGTCTTAGTTACTTTTCTTATTGCTGAAACCAAATACTCAACACCCAAAGTTAAAGGAGGAAAGGTTTATTTTAGTCACAGTTGGTAAAGGTTTGAGTTCATAGCTGTCTGCCTCCAGGGCAGGGTAGCCTGACAGGGGCCATCACAGAGAAGAAATAGTTCATGATGGGCAGAAAGTAAAGTAGTGAGGTAGAGTAGAAGCAGCAAGTGAACAACCACACCAGCCCTTTTTTCCCTTTGTGTTCTATCCGGGCTACATACCTTAGGGCAAGTCACTCTCATATACAGAGTGGGTCTTCCCTTTGTCCACATTTAGAACTGTGACAGACCAGTCAGGGGAATAATTTAGTAAGCACACAACCTTGATCCCAGCAACACACTTAATCCCAGCCTCACACACTGTAGATCCAGCCACCTCTGAAAAGTGCCACCTATTGATTGCACAGAGCTTTTGGGGGTATATCGCGATACAACCTGTAACATTTGCTTGTTGGAAAAGAGCAGAAGAAGGTTATGGTTCCTGGTTGCTGTGACTAGTGCTGGTTTGGGAGAATCGTCATGGAATTTGGTCGGAACTGTTCTGTTGTTATAGCTCAGAATTGACTGCAGATGGGTCTAGAGACCATCTATCTGTCTGATTCGTTTGTTTAGCTTGGTACTAAAATTACCCACCTCAATAATTCCTACGTGGTCTTTTTTTTGCTGGTTGTCTACTCTTCTTTGAAAGTTGATCTCTGAAGCTCACCATAGATAGTAGCAAAATAGTGAAACAGAATTGGTGAAAAAATAACAGCAGATGGTCATAGTTGTTGTTGCTTGAAATCAACATTTTGTGTCACTGGCGATTAAGAGAATTGGAAAATATGCAATGCTTATTACACAAGGGACCAATAGTAAGTATAGATTCATTAGATAGATTAAACATGCAGGAGTTCAATCATGAGCAAGATGAAAAATGATTGCAAATTAATATCTAGTCTTGTGATCATCCCCAATAGTTTATTAGTCATTTTATTACGCCTAAACACTGTTCCACTGAGATTATCAAATTATTATAAACTCAGAGTTACTATGATCCCGAGGAATTTGGAATTAATTGAAAACATGTTTTTAGCTTATCAATATTACTACCAAAAGGACCCAGATTTTACACAATTTCTCTGCCATAATTAACTGGGTACTACTCAAGAAAAACATTCTTCAACATTTATGTTGTCTATAAATTAAAGCAAAATATAATTTACCCCATATTCAAATATGTTTTGTAGCCAGATTCTCTGTCCCTACTTTTCTCAGACATTTTCTGTATGCACACTATTTCCTGGCCAAATTTGGAAACTCAGTACTTCCTCAACACCTCTTTTGCTTTCCTAGACATGTGTCTTGTCTAGTGTCTCTTTGAATATTCTATCCTTGTGATCACCAGTCCTGGCCTACTCAGTTTAGGCCCTCTTCAGTGTTATCTTCTTAAAATGAAATTTTCTTTGAATTTTTTATCTATTTTATAATAGCTGACCACTTATTTTCAGAAAATATATTTGATTCTCATAATTGCATCTTTGTGAACAACACTCACATTTTATTTGCATGAAACTTTTATATTCTACCTTACATTAGCTATTTCCATGTCTTTAATCTAGGAAGTATCCTCAATTATCTATATATCAAAATCTGTGTGACATGTTGGGTTGTTGAAGCATATTGTGCGTACATATCAAATTGTTCTTGACCTAAAGGTTTTATAGTTTGGTGGATAAAATATAATAGTATACCAGAAAGGTCATGGATGGCAAAGATAAAGCACTCATGGAATACCCAACCTTGATCATGGTGAACTTTAGACGTGGATCTTCCAAGGACATCTCAATTGAGATGACCTTGAAATAAATTTGGAAAGATGAGTAAGAAGTTGCCTGGCATGGCTGGGAAGGAAGTTGGGGACAGCATGAGATCAGACAGTGAGGCAGTATCCAGCCAATAAGCTGTGAGAAAGAAGAGGGTGATATGGGTTGCACACCACCTCTGGAAAGTTATCAGGTTCACATGACCAGCAAAGCAACAGGAAGCAGGTGGCTGCAGTAGTTCAGAAGCAAGAGTTTAGCAAGGACAGCCTTCACCACAAGGAGAAAGATCACTGGACAGGTATGTAGATTACAAGATCTGTGGGGAGCTCTTCTCCATACCTTATGTTTCCTTCATGTGAAGAGAGTGTCATTAGTTCCTTGCCAAGTCACTGGTGAGTTTGGGGAGAAAAAGGTTGACATCTCAGCTTTACCCTGTTTGTGGAGGATGTTTTTCCGAGGAAGCAGCTCCTGTAGGGTAAGCTCTGAGCCCATGGGCGGACTAGTGCTGGCCTCCAGATACTGACACCGAGGTTTATTATTGGCCACTTGGCTGCAGACATAAAATTACAGCCTCTACCAGAGAAAAGATGCTTTTTTCCTTTCTATTTGCACTGCAACTCTTTATTATGTCCTCTGTTTTGAACCTGGGTGGGAGAAGGGTCCACCAAATCATTGAGTTTCATCAGAATGTAAACGATAACGTTCAGAGGAGGCAGGAAGAGCAGCTCCTGGAATTAGAGCAGGGGTGGAGTGGGAGCATTCAGAGAAGGAAAGAAGGGAGAACTCAGGACTTGTGACTCATTGGCTGGAGCAGCTCTGGCTTGGGTATTGGCTGGGCCCTAGCTCGCCATAACTTCTAATGGGCCTGGTTTTCCTGAGATGTTTGTGAAAGTCACACAGTCACTCTGGCCTTGTCTCTCTTTTAACTCAGTACCACTCAAGAGCTGAGAGATTTTTCAGTGACTAATTTGTTTGGGCATTTGCTCATCTAAGCCATTCATTCCGTTATTAAGTCAGTTAGCTAGTGGATTTTCATGAATCTTCCCTGTGTCAGCACTTGCCTGGCCTGCCTATGAGACACAGTGAGGAAGCCAATATTTACGTGTCTTCTAGGAACTCAAGAGTCTGCTGGAAGTTAGAGGGGGACACGATGGGGACAGGGGTTGCTGCCAAAGCTGCTGTGGAGCCAAAGAGCCAGAGTTAGAATCTGGGCCTGGCTGCTCACAGCACAGGTGACCTCCTCAGGTCTCAGTTGTGTGGGAGATAGAACCATCTTCAATCATCCCCTTTGTAATACTTTAACATTTTCTAGGTTTGACTCAGTAAACTAGTGAATTTGCTTTGAATGCTTTCTGCCAGAATCTTAAGAAAGGGGAAAATGTTGTTGGAATTCATGTTTCAAACAGGAAATTCCTGTCTATAGCTAGAAGTCACACTAGAGCCTAAGTTTTTCTTTGTTTCTCTCCTTTTGTTGGAGAATCCCTTCAATTAACACTGGATGGAGGGGATGGAAAGATCACTGATTGTGTGAGGTTTTGCTTCGTAAGTACTGGGTGATGGCAGATCTAGATATGTCAGGAGGTAGAGACATAGATGCTGGTAAGGTTTGAGGCCAGGCCTGGTGTCACTGGGAGTAACATGGTGATTTGTAGTTTCCTATGGCATTTCGTACATGAATAGGGTCTTAAAAGGTTCTCAAAATGGTGTGGAAAATTCCACCTTTTACAGAGTCCTCAATTCAATGGGAAATACTAACGTATTTATGTGTGTGTGTGTGAGTGTGCACATACATACAAGTGGATATGTACACTTTACTGCTCCTATTTTTTCATGAGCAAGTTACATGTTATATGCTGCTAGATCTGATATGATTTTTATGGTGTCTCCCAATATCTGACACTGTAAAATTAAAAGATAACTGAATTAGAAAGTGGTGCAAAAGTAGGATCAAGTTTTCTAAAGGGTAATATTTACTATATCTGCTTTATTTAAAATTATTCTTACTCTCAAACAAAAATGGCACAGTCTTGTCATACAAAGTTCTGCCCCTCCCCTTCTTCAATAAGTAAGTTATTTAAGAAGTAGGATTAAAGGATCAATAGTTTCTTTAAAACATGGCCTATACCCCACAAGGGGATGTGGTGGCAAAGTTTTAACACTGGACAGGACTCTACGAATGATGCAGGCTGGTCTTCCCATTTTGAGGATTAATGAGAGCAAGGCTTCAAGTGCCTCAAGACAACCTGTGCGAGGGAGGCAGTGAGTGTGGTTGCCAGGACCACAGAAGTTGGGTGCCAGACTTGTCTGGGTTCAAACTGGCCATGCCAACAGCTTGCATCTGGAGCATGGCATTACCACAGTTCTCACCTCCAAGAGGGGTGATGGGCTGAGTTAGTAGGTGTGTAGGGCCTGGTGCTGTGGGTCTGCTGCGATCTGCAGTTCATCGAGTTTAAGACACACTGATGCTGAAGCATAATCTCAGAAGTTTTACATACAGTGAGATACTAAGTTTACACTGATTGAAAGATGAAGGTGTCAAGCAGTGAGAGAGAGAAGAGCTTCGATTTGATAAATGTGACTGTCATCACCATCCTAATCAGGTAGGAAACCAATAGCAGTCTCCAGGCATCCTGATAGTGTGGCATAGGGTAGGTTAAATAATGCTGTTTTCCTACCTATTACTGTTATTGGACTATCGGCCGAGTTGGAAGCAGAAGTTACATCTTCCAGTTCAGCCCTCATTTTATTACTCTGCATTATGCATCCGGGCAGTGTTTATGTACTTTGTAAACTATAGCTTTAGACATATTCACTTTGGGAAATAGAAACTTCATTTGTTTATTGTGCAAACGCAGCACTTGCCTCTCTTTGGATTATTTCATTTGACTTAAAACTATTTGCACATTTAAGTTCTGTGTTTCTGAGACTTGAAGACTAGGAGTACCCTCATTTCCCTGGAAATAAGCTACAGAAACTCCCACGGTCTGGTGATGGAACCTGCCTCCTTTCCTTGCATGTGTGTGAAGTCAGAAGGGAGCGGTGGAATGGTGCACGTTGTTCTGTTAGTTATTGCTTTGTATTGGATAAGTTACTTTGTAAACAGACAAATATCTCTTTATACCAAGCAAAGATTTTGATTCCGCTAAAGATGTTATTGGGAGCTAGAAAATCCTGTTTCTTGTGCTACTAAATGGAGGCTGGGGTGTGTTTGTGTTAAGATCCCTGATATGTGCAGTCTGGGACAAAAACTTTGTGAATTTTATACGTGTCTATGACAGTCCTTCATGGGAATGGCTAATGGGGTTTTTGTCGATACATTTAAGACTTGGGACGCATTTGATTGGCTCCTTCTCCTCTGCCTTATTGTTCTCCTGGCTTGAGTTGATCTCTCATGTGCAGACCCGTCTTTCTTCCTCTTATCTCCCTCCTGTCACAGCAGTCTCTACCCCTTCATTTTACGTCTCTCTGCTCTCTCCAAAGTTTGCATTTGCCTGTTGTTTCTGGGCACTCTGCCCAGTTTGGTTTATTTATTTCCCATAATTATATTCAGAGCCTCAGTAACATGGTTGGTACTGATATTTCAAATGGCATTGGTCTACTTCATAGTACAAGTGTTTTCCTGGAATTTTTTTGTGTTTTAAATTACAAATGCAAATTTGACCTCTCTGAAGCGGAGTTGTGCAATCTTTCTAGCACCACGAGTTCAGCAAATATTTCAGGTCTCCTTAAATTAGGTTGACTGCCCTGTGTCTCTGTCATGGAACAAAAACAGTAACTTACTTGTTAGATTGATTGTTGCTAGTTGCTTTGCATCTCTCACTCCAACTAAAATAAGTTCATGAGTTTTCCTTTATGGAAGGTAAATGTATTGATGATAACATAAAAGAAAACCAGGGGGTGCAGAGATTTAGCCCAGGGGTGATGCACCTACCTCACAAACCCAAGGTCCTGAATTTGGTTTTCACTACTGGGTGGGGGGATGGATTCCAGGGTTCTTCATGTAAAAATAGAAGCTACTGTCAGCTTTAAAATTCCATTGCCACCCTATGCACCTAGTTTTAGCCCAAAGTCTGTGCCTTCATTAAGAAAATTGTGGTTTGAGGCCTTCTATCATTTTCTAACATTCTAGAAAAAATTGATCATTAAAATATGTGCCCGTCTATGTAATAATGGATCTTATTTGTTGAATGTTCATAATTTTTGATATCCCAGAAATTGCACTGTCCAGTAAACAAGCGACCAGCCATGGATGGCTTTTAAGTTTAAATTAGCTATGAGTAAATGAAATTAAAACTCCTTCAGGCACATGTGACTGCTCCACAGGGTTGTGTATTTCAGTCACTGTGAAAGATCTATTATCTGGTACTGCTGTGGGGGATCCAAGCTGGGCTAAAGGGTGCTAAGCAGTGGTATTAATGAGTTTATGAGTTAGGATAAAACTCCGCTGCTGTAATTAGCCACTATAAAATACAGTTAATGAGAATATTTTGAAATACACATAATGGCCAGGAAGTGAGCGGTCCAGATTTCACAGGGGACTCTTTTCTGGAAGTCACAGAGTAGCTTTGGTCCCGTCTGTCATTTTGGCTGATTATCTCCCCCGGTGTCATCTGCACAGCTGTGTTCCGCTTCATAGAAAGAGCACAGTTGACCCAGATGCTGTTGACATCATAGCCAGTCACGTCCTCTTGCCCCAGGCGGTCCTGTGTCCGTTCATGTGCAGCTTCAGGTGAGGCTGAGAAGTGTGGCCTTTTGCTTGTGTAACTTGAAGTATTCTCATGGGAAAGGGAAGAAGGGGTTTTGAGGAACAACCAGCAGTGTATCAAGGATTTGTGAGCCAACGTTTCAGGAAGAGCGACAAAATTAAGGTGGCAGCTTATTTACTATAGTTAATTTGGCTATCAGTGAAGTGAAATGGGGTTCAATTTCAATATTTCTTGGCCCTTAGCTTTCTTATGTCATCATCTAAACATGTATAGACCTAAGAATCCACTAAACTCAAGCAAGTTTTTATGCCTGCTTGATTGTCTCAGGGCTCTGGGGCTTCGTGTGCTTTTTGTGTGGCACTGTAGGGCTGTGACGCCTCTCCTGCTGTTAGGAACGTTTCGAGATGGCAGTTACAGGCTCTCTGGCTACTCCAAGAAGACGGCCTGACGAAGGCAGCCAGATACGGCTTAAAGGGATGGATTTTACGGTTCATTTGTGTGAGTAAATGACACTTCTTGGGAGGCTCAGGGGCTCCTTCCTGTAATGAACAGATAAATATCTTCCAGAGAAACCCAAGACATTTCAGATCTGTGGAATTATACTTCATGTTTCTTTTTCTCTTTCGAATCAAAATGGTAACAGTCTTTGGGCATCCATGTGTGTAATTTCTTGACTACATGCTGTTGCCGATCTCTTGTCGTAATATAAACCTAGCAGGGTTATGAAGTGGAATATACTTGATGGAGTTGGTGTTATTACCCTTTGACTATAGCCTGGAGCAGTAAGTCATGCAGTTACATTATTTGCTATGGGTCAGTAAATTGCCTGTTTTTCTCATTGTTACCAACACATTCAGTTTTATCTCTTCTCGGATAGTGTTAGACTATTCTACCCATTTATTCTAGAAGGTTAAATTATACAGGTAACTCCCAACTTGCCTCTTTGTAGTAAATGCAGTTTGGAACTTAGATCCTCTCCCTGTGAACAGGGTGAGGAGTTGCCCTGTGCTCATGTAAAGCAGAATTGCTTAGAGGAGATGCCCACAGACCCACATATATGGCATCTCAGAGCCCAGAGCTGTGAGGTTCATTGTCTGGCCCCCGAGTTCCACAATTCCCAGGTGTCCACAGAAATCCCTCTCCATAGTGTGTGTCTGTCATTGTAGAACCTGAATCTTGGCTCTGTCTCTGATCAGTTATGTGATTTGAACAAAATAACAACTTGGCTTTGAGACAATTACCTAGCTTATAGGGCAGTTGTGGTATTTTTTAAATGCATTAAAAATTCCTAAAGTGAATTGGAAATTCCTGGTACCTTATAAATCCTCCAAGTGCGAGCATTCCTTTAGACATATTCACTTTGAAGCATCATTATGCAGACGTGCAGAGGGACTGTGTCTCGTGGAGAACAGTGAACAAAGACTCGGCCCTGATACAGTTTTCTTTTCAGTAGACGGCAGCTCCTCTTTACTTTCCAAAGTTAGAATTCCCTATGGTCAGCTGTGGTCAAAAAATGTTATATGAATAATTCCAGAAGTAACCAATTCATGAGTTTTAAAGCTCCGTGTTCTGAATTGTGTAATATCCACACTGTCTGGCCTTGTTCTGCCTGGTTTTCAAGTCATCCCTTTGTCCAGAGTGTCCGTGCTGCATATGCCAGCAGCTTGTTGGTTTCTTTGTATCCATCTCAGTCAGCTTCACTGTCGGAGTACTATAGTGCAGGTGTTCAAGTGACCCAGTTTTCTTAATAATCACTTACACATGCAAGAGCAGTGAAACTTCTAATTTTATTACAGTACATTGTTATAAGTGTTCTATTTTATTACTAGTTATTGTTGTTAATCTTTCTTAGGACTTGTTAAGCTTTCTTTGGACATATTCTTTAGTACTCAATATTTCTTAGTGCTTAATATATAAATTAAAGTTTATCATATACCTATAGGAAAATAATACTTACCTATTCTATTTGATGCTATTCTGGGTTTTAGACAAAATATGGGGCCTTGGAATGGATCTCCAATAAATAAGAGGAAATTATTTGTTGGTACTCAGTGATAATTTTGATATCATCCATTGAAAAATTCATTGCTTTCCTTTCATCATATTTAGACCCAGATTTTACTGTCTAGAATGTTCTGTTCATGTCCTTCTGTTTTGCAAATGAGGCCATTAAAATGAGAAGTGCAGTCACCTGTGTGGGGGTCCAGAATTAAGTTGTCAAGTCATACCATTGCATCGTTCTCTTGATTCCCAGTATAGAATTACTTACCTGTTTGTATTACTCTTCATATATGTTTGTGTTTGTGTGCAGATATATGGATGTGCATTAATGAACAACATAGAGCCACATAAAAAAGAACATGCATATAGTCAAGAGCTGTGTTGTGTAAATAAAGGTATAATGGTTTTAAAAATATGCCATTTATAGACATAAGAGGGGTCCATAGAATGTGGTAAAAGGACATTTTTAAAATAGTTTTGGTTTTGCAAGTCTGGGTCTCCTATTAAAGACTCCAGTCCATCAGCATCTCTTTGGCTCACTTCTGAAAACAAACTTTCTCTCCTTGTGAAGATTATTGAAGTATAATAAATGTAGTAGAGTACGTGCCTCCAGCTGTTCCAGAACTCCTGGTATCATGGGGTAGAAGACACAGAAAGACACAGTGACCCATTATGAGCATGAGTTAGTGGCTGTGAGGTACAACATGATCCTGGGGATATGGAAGGAGATGAGTCCTCAGCAATTACCAGGCATCTGTGAAAAATCTCCAAAGGATTCCCTGTCCTGGTAACTTATTCACATGCACCTTTTCCAGAGTGAAACTCAGAGTGGGAACAAGAAGAATTCCCAAGTCATCTTTGGGAAGTCTTCGAAGTTTTGGTTAGCACGCAGTCCTGGGAGGCATGATGAAGGAGACCTTCAATCAGTGTAAAACGATGAATATCTCATGTCAGGATTTCAAAGTAATTAGATCCTTGATTCAAAACAGACCCAGGACACGCAACAGAACAGGGCAGGAGCTTGCTGTGCCAATAGAGGGAAGCCTGGTTAATACACACACACACACACATACACACACAATCCACAAATAGAAGAGGAGCATTCCTGCATCAAATCAGATGCCAACTAAGTAAATAGAATATAAATGTGTCAACAGCCTTAGAAATGGGCACCTTCACCATCAAATCCATACTTAAATTAAGCATAAGAGTTTATGTACCTGCTCACACTGTTTCAAGCATGGAGAGTTGCCTTGTGGTCTCTGGGCGGATCACCCACGCCCAGGAATGGCTTTAATCTCCCTAGAAAGAACTGGAAGCTGTTGTCAATCTCATGCAGTGCTTAAGGCTCAGGGCTTTCAGCATCATTTGTAATTCCTGGGTTGGTTTTAGAATTAATCTCCATTTTTCAAGGTCAGTGGAGCTGCGCTAACTCTGCATAGCTCTTCAGAGAGCAGCAGCTCAGTTGGTTGGTTTATGGGGCTTGACCTGTGCTGATTTGTCCTTTTACACTGAGTTCACTTGGAAGAGGAAAAGTACAATGTTTTGCTTTTCTGTAGCATTTGTTTTTTGTTTTGTTTTGCCTCTAGACTGCCCTGAGCTCAGAATAACTCAAAATCACGAGATAATTCTTGGAAAATAAGCCTTTGATGATGTAAGTTACAATAGGATTATTAGGTCTCTTCAGTATCACATATTTAGTTATTATAATTTAGTATCACAATATCTAAATTAACTTAAAACAGTTCAATAAGTCAATGAAGAAAGAAAATGAAATGTCTATAATTTTTCCATATTATGAACTTGACAAATGATAAAATATTTATCTCTAAGAGTTAGTAAATACTAGAAATTTATCTTCTCAGTGTTATTATATTGTGATGATAATTAAATTCAACTCATCATCAATTAAATAAAGCCAGTGTAATTTTAAAGTCTAGAGACTTACCTTCTGCTAACTGGTGTAGTGTATTTAGAAATGGTTTCTCCTTGTAAAGATTTTTTGCCCCTAAAATGCTCTAAAACGTTCACTCCTGTCCATGTAAACAGCATAGAGAACAAGAAGAATAAAACTATAATCTCTTTTTTAACCCAGTGATAATCACTGTCTACATTTTAACCCATTTCCTTCGGAATGTATGGTTTATACCCTTCATGATAGACTTTTTAGGTTATGCCAAACAGGAGCAACCTAGACTCTTGGAGTCCATAAATATACGGTATAACCTCTGGTACATGGAAGAGTATCTTTCCCTCTACCTTAAATGGCTACCTTAACTGTGTTCAAGGTTTAGACTCTCCCGTTCTGTTACCATACATTTCCCAGTTTCCCAGGTCAGCACAGATTTTCCCTTAAGGAGGAAATTCTTAACTTTTGATTCTTCAAATATTCTCCCCTGTGACAAAAACTCTTTTCTTATACTTCTCCCCAGATATCCTAGAGGAACAACATCTGGTCCATTGTTACCACAAGTCTTAAATAATTGAATACACATTTCAAGTTTCTACCTGGTGCCTTGCCTGGTAAATGCTTGTTCCACCTAGTTCTTCCTGTTTATTTCTGGTGGGTCTGAAACCTAAAAATGCCTGGCAGACATGGAGTGGCCAGTGTTGGGACCTTCCCAAATTCATCCTGATTATCTAGGAGTTTACTTTTGGCTCATATAATCGGGGAACATCTTCTTGAGACTGTCTTCGGTCCCACTTCGGTGAAACTAGGGGACATTTGTCACCTGATTTATCATGTTCCCTCAGATCTTGGTTCTTGAATCCCTAGTGGAAAGGAATGGAATCTGAGGGGTAGGTGTTCTATGTAGTTATTATTTTTAACTGACAAATAAAATTGTATTTATGTTGTACAGCAGGATATTTCGGAGTAATGTGCAAAAGCTGAGTCACGCTAATAAAATCTGCATTACTTTGTGTTTGTGTGTGTATCACATTGTTTTTATCTATTCATTCATCGATTCTATATGTTGGCTATAGTAGTTAATGCAAGTTAATTGCTTTAATGTGGCTTTTATTTTTCAAAGGCAACTGTGTAAAAATGTTACTTTTCTGTGCCCTTTCTTTTTAGTGCTCAATCACTTCTTTTTCTCATTTGCATCAATGTGCTGAATTAGCCCTTTGGCAGATGGATTATAAATCCTCCTGATAACATCCATCTTCACTGTCAGTTTGCTAATAGAAACCCAAATTTGAGGAGTAGTGTACCAAGTGAACTAGTTCCTCTGGACAGAGAGGGGCTTCATGGCTTCTAAAACCAGGAAAATGTGTGTTGATAGTTCTCAGGATTCTGGGAAAGCTTCATTGAAATTGCAATGTTTGAACTGTAGAAAGCACCGTGATGCTATTGAATGACATCTAAAATGACAGAGGGAGCTTTGTTGCTTGATATTACATCAGCAATTCCTAGGATTTGGCTTAGTGCGATTTTTATTAATACAGTTTTGCTTGACTAAAACTTACAGATTCCTCAGATAAGCAGGTATATTGGGGTCTGTAGGTCCATCCCCAGGCTTCATGATTCATTTGAAAGACTCAGAAAATTTCAAAAATATATTACACTCATGGTTATAGTGAGAGAATATGGAGGAAAAACAGCAAAGAAGTTTATGAAACGATGTTCTAAAGAAATCAAGTCAAAATTTGCAGGTGCCAACTTCTAGGGCACTCTCATGGGAACATGCTTACTTTCCCTTGTGGTGGTGTGTGGCACCACTACATGTGAAATGGTGACAACCAGGAAAGTCACCCAAGCCAAGGTTCCAGGAACAGAACTGCGGGTCTGGGCGATGAGGCAGCAGGCGCGCGCCCGCTGGGCCCAACCCCAGCCTGGCCTCCCCTCCTAACGTTCCCCCACCTCAGCACTCGCACTGCGGACCATGCTTCCATCGCCCGAACTTCTTCAGAACTCATTCAAACCATGCCCAAGACATAGCAGTCTTTTTCAGGGTCTATTTCTAGTAAGCTAAAAATTCTTAGCATATTAATGGGACTTCCATTTTAGAATGAAAAAAGAAATAATTCACTTAAAATCTATCACTTAAAAATGTTTTCAACTAAGAAGTAAATTTCTGGAATAATTTGTGTCAGGTATTAATTTGTCAAGAGGGAGAAGCTGTGACTAAAATCTTTTTCATCTGCCATTGTTTTTCTTATCTGGCCTTGGGAAAAAGACCACATTGCTAAGATAATTCCATGAGAATCTTTTCTGATGAGCAAATTATTATCTGTCTCAGTCTGGTATTTCCTTGGCTAAGTTGAAAGTTAATTAATAGTGAACAAAAATCATCCTTTCAAAAACTTTACCGATGGGTGGAGGAAAATTGCCATGTGGCCAGAAATAAATGAAAGGGACCGGTGTACTCTCTCACAGAATTCTTTTCCAGCATCAGCTCTTGACATCTGCTTGATTTTTTGGCTACACTGTCAAGGCTGAACATCAGCGAACAGAGAAGTTTGGCTTCTGTGCTTTCATATGGTGAAAGCGGAGTTAAAGAAATTGCACCATATATTAATGTTTTAAAATCATATGTAACCAGAGCGGTGAATGTATTCAGGAACCACTTAATACTTCACCTTGGTGGAATGTTGCTGATTGATTAGACCTGATGCTGAAGAACAGGAAGGGTTAAAGATTTTTCTTCACCTTTTTATTATGGGATGAATAGTGAGCAGGGTTTCATACACAGAGAGAGGAAGTGGATGGAGAAGATAAAATCTGAGGACAGGATGATGTGTTCCAGGCTTAGTAGGTTGGAAGTGACTGTGAGAGGCCCTAGTGGCAATATTCAGTGGACATCTGAGCTGGAAACTGGAGGAGAATCATAAGGCTTTGGGAGCATCTTCATGTAGTTGACAATTGCTGCAATGCAAGACTCTGGCCGGGAAGAGTATTTTGTAGGGGATGACTGTGCGGATCTGACCAGCCAAACCCTCTCTCAATGGTCTGCCCACCCTGGTTGTTCTACAGTTGGTGGCAGTCATAGAAAACTGATTGGCTCATGGAGACCGGTGGTTTTCCCATTACTGTGGCAGAGATGAAGCATTTTTGTGGTAGGATTCAGAGGACATAGTGTGTGGTTATGAGTGATATTAAGCTTTGTTTACATGGTAGAGAACTGAGGGAATTTATGAATGAGTGTCAGAGAGCCCACAGAGGCTTGAAATTACAAACAGAAACTGTGTAAAGAAGTTGGAATTTTCATCAGATTCTCAAAGAGAGCGAGGAAGGAAAAGGAAGGGAGGAAGAAAAAGGGGAAGGAAGGAAGGAAAGAAGGAAAAGGGGAAGGGAGAAGGGAAAGGGTGGAGGGAGCGAGGGAAGGGAGGAATTTTGTAAATGCCTTTTATTCTGAACACAAATAGGGAGAACAAAGATCATGTCAGAATAAGTCAGAAAGCCAGAAAAATCGCCTAAACAGTGAAGAATCTGAGCCCCTTTGGGCTCTGCTTTCGCTCCATGTGCCAGTATTGTACAATACAGGAGGAATTTGAGGTCGGGAGTGGCTTGGCACAATCAAAAGCCAAAGGATGATTAATTGTAGATATGGATAATTCCAGAAGGATAAATAATACAAGAAAGATTGAGGGTTATTTCCAAAATCTGGCCAGAAGATTCACTTTCTTATTTATCACAGATAATAATGCAAGGAAAGTGCCTTTGAGGCTATTGAAAGAAACACTAGTTATTTGAACCAGAAAGAATGCATTTTTTACTTTGTTTTGTTTTGCTTCTCCTCCTTTACCTAAGCTTTATTTTATTCATTCATTCATTCATTCATTCATTCATTCATTCATTCATTCATTCATTTGAGACAGGGTCTGGCTCTGTAGTTCAGGCTGGCTCTGAGCTCACTATGTAGCCCAGGCTGGCCTTGAACTCACAGCAATCCTCCTGCCTCTGCCTCCGGAGTGCTGGGATGACAGGCATGAGCCACCACGCCCAGCCCTAGGCTTTATTTTTGAGACCACTCTTAGTTTCCTAACAAGACTGAGTGGATGGAACAGATTCCCCACATACTACCTGGCCACCTCGTCCTTCTTCATTATCAGCACCTGAAATGAAGTCAGTACCAGTGTCACCACTGATGAAACCACATTAGCACATTACTGTTATTCGCAGCCCGTAATTCCCACTAGGACTCACTCTTAGCGTTGTGTATTCTGGAGATTTGGACAAATGTTTCCTGACAGGTCCTCACTACTGCAGCACGACACGGAGCAATCAGGGTCCTAAAAAGACCCTTTGTGCTTTTCTAGTCACTCCGGCCCCCAACCACTTTCCCTTTTACTGTCTCCATAATGTTTTCTTTTTCTAGAATGTTATATAGTTGGACTCACAGAATGTGCAGTTTTTCTTTTTAAGTTTTTTCTTGATAGAGCATCTCACTTTGTATTTCAGGCTGGCCCTGAACTCACTGTGTAACCCAAGCTGGCCTTGAACTCCTGGCAATCCTCCTGCCTCTGCCTCCTGAGAGCTGGGGTCACAGGTGTGAGCCCCGTGCCTGGCTCGAATGTGCAGTCTTTTACGATTGACTTCTTTTACTTAGTAATATATTTAAGTTTTCTTTGTGTTTTTTCATGCCTTAGTCACTCCTTTCTTTTTAGCTCTGAATAATATAATAATATAATAATATGTGTCTGATATATAGATTTTTTTTTTTTTTTTTTTTTTTTTTTTTTTTTTTTTTTTTTTTTTTTGCTTTTTGGAGACAGGGTCTCACTTTGTAGTTCAGGCTGGCCCTGAGCTCACTATGGTGCCCAGGCAAGCCGCCGCGAACTCAGCAATCCTCCTGTCTCTGCCTCCCGAGTGGTATGTAGATTTTAATTATTCATTCACTCAATAAAGTACCTCTTGTCTGCTTTCTAGTTTTAACAATTGTTGATAAAGCCATTATATGATGTATATACAAGGTTTTGTGTATGTGTACACAAGTTTCAACTCCTTTGGATAAATACCAAAAGCTGATGTATCCTCTGGGAAGAATATGCTTAGTTTTGTGTAATTCCAAACTGTCTTCCAAGTGCTTGCACCGTTTTGCGCTGTCAGCCACAGCGAGTGAGTGGTTACCTGTTGCTTTGTGACTGGGGCCACTTCGGTATCGGCAGTCTCTGGTGCTGTGGTCGTTCTAGTAGATGTGCAGTGGCGTCTCATTTTGTTTTAATATGCATTTTCCTAATTAGGCTTATCTTTTCAGGTGTTTATTTTCCACCTGAATAGCCTCTTTAGAGGGGTAGTATTTTTGGCAAGATATTAAACTACAAGTTTTGAAAGAGACACGCAGGCATTGTAGATACGATGCATTAGACTCTAAACCATCTACAGATTTTATATATTTATATTATATATTTATTATTATATTTATATTTACATATTTATATTATATTTATATTGTATATTTACATTATATATTTATATTATACAACAGCCAGTTGTATACCTTTTTCTTCATTACTAATGGCTGAATCTAGGACCTCTGCATTGAGCTATACCTTTAGCAACTTAAGTTTTTTTTTTTTCTTTTTAAATTTTGAGACAGGATCTTGCTAAGTCTCTGATGCCCATGCTGGGCTTACGCGTTTGTGATCCTTCTGCCTCAGCTTCCCGGATTGATCAGGTAGCGGACATGTACTGCTAAGCTCAGCTGCATTTTTATAACTCTTACTTCACTACTGTGTAGAGATTAAAAAGGAGCTGGGTCACTGAGGGTTAAAGGAGAAGGTAGGAAACAGGAAGTCTTCAGCTGTTGGTACAGCGTGGACTTTTCTTTCTCAGCTCACTTTTCCCTCAAGGAAAGCCATTGAGAAGGCTCCGACTGAACAAACTGCTGTACTCCCTGAAACAGGAGGCGACAAAGATAGGAAACTTTTTTCTTCCGTGTGGAAAACCTCTTTTCTGGATAACTGCTTCGGATAACACAGCCTAGGAGCGTTTATGGAGAACAGGACTTTTGAAGATTTCCCAGGGACCTACTGTGAGCCTCGCACATGGAGGATCCAGGGTCCAGATGGCCTTAAATGTTGTCAAAAGGTTCTTCTGGTTGGACTATTTTTTAGCGTGGAAAATGCAGTCCCATGTCAAAAACAGTTTGAAAGTGATACTGCCTAGAGCAAAATATTCTCAATCTCCAATACTGAGAATGTGATTTTCTTTTAAAAATAAATGATTTATCTTCTCCCACTTTTCATCTGCTAATAGCAAGAAGAAATAGCCCAAACTGCTTTTCCAATGGGTTTGTTTTTCTCAGAAAATAGAAGTGAAAAGTAATATCTTTAGGGAGTAAACGGGAAATACCAGTACCCTGTTCTGTGCTTTGTCCCACAAAATTTCATTGGTAGGATTGGAGGAGGTAGCATAATTGGTTTTTGCTAAATCAGAGAGCAGAAATCAACAGATTCAAGTTGACATTGAAAGTCAAGTTTTCAAGAAATTACTGGCATTCATGAGCTCTGAATATTAATGGCAAATGTGCTTAGGGAACCTGATACTCTCTCTTCAGGCATCCTGGCAGAGCCTTCCACCTAAATCTATTTAAATGTATCTACCCTGATTATAAGGACCCTGAACTGGCCAGTATGCACTGGGAGGGGCCAGTGGGTAGCACTGGGTCAGTGGGATTGTGTTGGTGTGATTCCAGCTAAAACATGGGGGAAAACGGTTTGTTTGATTACTTTGGGATTTACACAAACTCAGAAAGTGTGTTTGGGTAATTCTTTGGTACAGCTTTTAGAGATGGCATACATTAGAAGAGCTGGTGAAAAAATGTTGATCGAAGAGGAACTAAAACATGTACTCTTATGAGCAGTAGAAAGAAGAAAAACTTCTAGGGGATAAACAGGAGGAAAAGGCACATGCACTTTTTATTAGCGTACAGAACTAAAATGATTTGCAGATGGTTGGCTGAGGATTTCACATAAAACATACTTACGTACCTGGGCTTTTTTTCCCCCTCACTTATTTTAATAGCAGAAGCATCCTTTTGCTTGTGAACCATTTATTCTAATGGTAATAAAAATACTGAGGTACCACCTCATTATACTTGATAGCAAATGACTTCTGAGGACTCTTAGCTTGGTTTATAGGGTTGCACCCTAATGACCAAGACAGCCACATCCAGTCAGATGTTTGGAGGACTGATGTGCGAGTCCACAGTTAAACAGTCGCTCCTCACCTACCCACAGACATAAATTCCTAATGGAGGATGCTGGAAAATCTTGAACTTCACACAGCACTTTCTGAGGTAGAGTAATTCTTGCTTCTCTGCACAGAACTTGGCTTACCCATCTTTAAGTGGACTGTGAGTCATCCTTCAGGTTACTATTGGGACGTGATGATTTTTGGCTTGTTTCATCTTACATTGAAAGTTCTATTGCTGAGGAAGAAAGATCGATGACTTAGGAAGAAAGATTTTCCAGCTCGTTTGTAAAATTATTTTATGAGGGTGAGGGCCAGTATTTCTCATGTGGTTTACATACTGTTACGCTACTTACTAAGGTCATGAGTGGAGCCCTTTGCCTGCTGACTCTCCTAGGTTTTTCTTTGACAATGAAAGAATATTATGCAAATATTAGTGTGATTGTTTTATTTAGAAAGTGGCACTCTTCCTGTAACTTAGGTATTTAAAACAAACTTGTAAAAATAATTGAATACATAGAAGGATCCTGTATTTATTCTGTTTATGGGTTTTCAGGAAATGCAGAGTTAGGGACATTCTGATTTCCTGGTTGGAGTTATCGTGGTTTTTATAGTAGCATTTTGAAAATGACTTCATTATCCACTTAGTACATGTCTAGAGGCAAATTAACAATTGCTTGATTTGGCTCCTGGAGTAGACTGGGGAGGAACTAGTTTGGGAGGAAAAAAAAGCCCCTAGTGGAAGTGTCTTTGCTTTCATGGACAGGGGTGATATTAAAAGAGCCCACGAGCTGGTCAGTGTTAACTTTCTCTTCTTGCTCCCCAATCATGTATTTATTGAAATAAAGGAATTCTTTTGAAACATAAAGCACCCTAAACATAAATCACCCTAAGTGATGTACAGTCTATTGGAGGACAATTTAGCACCATTGATTGACATTGTAAATTTAAATATCTTTTAATGAAGCCACTAGAAGGAAAGTAGGAATGAATTTTAGTAAGAAATTGACAGTTATGTCCCAAATTTATATATCTGTTGTCTTCATCCTTGAGGGACCAAGTCCAAGTTGCTACCCTTCTTCCTTGATTTAATGTCTCCAGGATCCAGTCGTATCCCCCAAGTGTAATCTAACTCCTTCTGCAACCCTTTACCTTCTCTTTCTCTGCCACTGAGACCAGCCATCTCTGGCAGCTTTCCCAGGCTCAGGGTTAAATTTTAGCTAATGATAGAAGAAGAAATGAAGATACAGTGATTTTTTTTTTTTTTTTTTTTGCTTTTTGAGACAGGGTCTTGCTTTGTAGTTCAGGCTGGCCCTGAGCTCACTATGGTGCCCAGGCAAGCCGGCGCGAACTCAGCAATCCTCCTGTCCCTGCCTCCCGAGTGCTGGGATGACAGGCGTGAGCCACCACGTCCAGCATGGATACAGTGATTTTTGATGGGCTTACCTTGTCATTTTCACTCAGACTGTTACAACAAAGTACCACAGGCTGAGTAGTTCATAAACAGCAGAACTTTCTCACAGTTCCGGAGGATGAGAATGTAAGATGAGAGTGTCTGCACACTTGAGATCTGCTTCTGAAGTCTTTTTGAGTTTGCAGACTGTCATTTTCTCAGTGTATCCTCACAGTGTGTAAAGAGGGTGAGGCAGTTCTCTGGGGGCCCTTATGTAAGAGCACATACCTCATTCATGGTTGCTAGCTAGGTCTTCATGACCTAATTAACCTGCCAAATGTCCTATCTCCTAATAGTATCACCTTGGGGGAACAAATGAAATTTGGGGAACACAAACATTCAGCACATCATACCTGGGTTCATCCGATTTTAAAGATTTTTGTCTCACTTAATCGCTCTCCATTTCTTTCTGTATGTGCACTTGCATCCAGGAAAATATCTGTAGAAATACATCTTGGTTGTTGAGCCATCTGCCGATGAGTTGTGGGTGTAATGATGCCCCCCAGGACCCCAAAATGAATCTCTGAAGAATAAGAACAACTGATTGTCTCATCACAGTGCTAGTCTCTCACTCAGCACTACCTGAATTCAAATATAGTACTCAGATATAGTTTCAAATATAGTGTAATTTTCTTTTCTTTTTTTCTGATGTTTTGTTGAATTTTTGAATACAGGAAACAATTACATGGTTCAAAAAATTTTTAAAAAATTATATATATTTAAATACATGTAGTTAGAGGAGGGATAGTCACATTTTAATCCCTAAAGTTAGGCATTTTTATGACTCTCTGGCTCGCTCTTCTGTTTCTTTTTGGAAAATTAGTGTAAGCATGGATTTCCTTTCTCCTTTCTTAAAGAAAAAGATGGCATATTATATATGCTCTTTATATGGAGTTTTCTTTTTTTGCTTAATAATATATCCCGGAAATCATTCTCTTTTATTTCTTAGAGATCTTTTAGGAAATGGGGACTCATTATTTGACAGATAATGCTCTTTAAGGAATCATGTTCTCAAATTAAACATCTGAGTACTTGCACTATAATATTGTATACCGTGATTTGGCTTCATTTAGTTTTTTAAAAAGTCTTCCTGCAAGAGTAAAAGACATTATAGTACAGTGATACATGAAAACTCTTGATTATCGCAGCATAACTCGTACAAACTACATCTCAGAAGTAGGCTCCATACCCATCAACAGATGAACAGGTGATGAAAACACGACACACACACACATTGTGGAGTATCATTGAGCCATAAAGAAGAATCCATTTGAGTAAGCACAGAAAAATGGATGTACTTTGAGACCATGATGCTCAGTGAGGTAAATCAGATAGGAAAATTAAATATTGCATGGGGTTCTTTTTATATGAGAAAGCTGAATTATAAATAACTTAAAAAGCAAAATAAAAGATAGATGTTACAAACAGGGAGAAGAAGATTTTGAGGGAAAGGGAAGGAGATTTGTAGCTAAGGACATGAGAAGGAAGGGAGTAGAAGGGGAAATTAAAAGATAAAAATGTGATATATGTATGGCCTGATTCTCCATGATGAATTTATTTATTGTTTATTATTTATTATATATATTATATATGATTTATTATGTATTTATTCCCTCTGTATCTTGGTTATCTTATTTGAGGAATTAATGAAGGGAAGTACAAAAATCTGGGAGACTTTTATATCATGGCCAATCAGACTTTCCTGTGAACACTGTTCTACTGAAATTATATATGACTTTTAGTCACAAATGGTGGCAAGTTCACATAATTTAATATTTCTGCAATATTTTTACACTAACTACTTGGGAATATATGATCATATATTCTCTCCTTTCAGACTCCTAGCTATCATCACTCATTTGGCACAATTTTAATACATGAGAAGAGTCAGACATTTTCTCCTATCTTTTTATTTCCTAAATCATAAATAATGCTTTGTAATGTTAGTAGACTTGGAGCAGAGAAATAAATTTCGGACTCCATAAGGCCTTTTGCATATTTGATTTGAACAAACCTAAGACATTCCAAACTGCAGATTCCCTTTCTGTTTTTTAAATCATAAGATACACTGAAATATGAACAAGGTTACTGTTTCAGGTTAATGTTCTTATGGTTTTTATGCCCCATACAAATCGGAATAGTTTTCTGATTTCAGGATGCAGAAAGCTGGATCATGAGCTGGAAAGAGGTTAGAGCATGGGTCTTTTTTCAGTTTCTCTTTTTCTGCTTCAAAGCATTTTGAGGTTCCTGTGTAGTGCCACTCCAAATATAGGTTTAATGGGTGTCTACTTGTGAGTGATACTGGAGAGTGTTGGCCTTGGGAGAGCGTCATTTTCTTCTAGTCATTCCAGAAAAACTCAATTTGGTTCCATAATCATGCTCTCTTTAATGTACAATAAGCTTTGAGGTGGGCATTGGTACTATACTGAGGCATAAAGCTCATTCCTTGCTTATATGGGTCATCTAGCAGGGCAAAGATACTCAGATTTTTATCTTTATGAAACTGGGGATATGTAAGGAGAAATTGTTGGTTGGTGACCTGGAATTTTTCAGGTCACAGTCTACGATCTCTTTACCATTCATTGGCACAGAAGAGTAGAAATATTGACCAGAGGGGCAAGGTCATGGGGTAATGATGGTTTTTCAGCCATTGAGTCATAAATGTGATATGCATTTCTTTTAGTATATGTGCTGCCGAAGTGAGCACGATATGCATTTCTTTTAAAGTCTTGCAACTATTTTGAAATCGTGCTCTTTCTTTGACAGACCCAAGAATAAATGAAATGGCTCTGCCTCATTTGCACTTGCTGGGTCCTTAGCTAGCAATTAGACTGCCTTTGCTTGTCTATCCATGCTTGTCACTCATTATAGTAAGTCAAGGAAACCTGAAATGAGGACTAACTGGAAATGCACAAGTTTCAGTGTGTAGCAATCAGAAGAGTTACTTTAAAAATTAATCATTCCATAAGGCCATCTAATTATTCTGTAAAGTCATCTTGACAGTTATTGTTCTTCATTGTCTCCTTTGATTTGCTCCTAGACTGCTGTTGAGAAACATAATAGAAGCTCAGTATTGTTTTGATGTAGCCTCTGCATTGCATGCACATGTGCTCCTGCGCACACACACATACATCCACACACACCATATATTCACATGCATTTTGTTCTAAGGAACAATTCTATAGGTTGCTGCCATTCTGGAACATTGTGTTTTGAAGCCTTCTTTTTGAAGAAGGCCTTTCATTTTTTCAGTTCTGAGTCTACAAAGAAAGGCATTCTGCTTGTTCTTGTGATGGCTTCAGACCATCTTTTCTATTCTCTTGTTCCTAGACCCCTTTAGCCAAGAGAGAAGGAAGCCTGGCTACTGCCCCAGTTGGCAGCAGACCTTGGTATCATCCACATGGTGCTGGCTTTAGGCCTATGCAGAGTGGAAGAGTTGTGGGGTCAGGTAGGCTTCCACCCAGATTTCAGAAGTCCTAGGAGGCCAGGCCATGTGTCCCTAAGAGGCGGTGTGTGAAGCTGTGAGTGCAAACTGAATGGTGCAGAGGAGCCTCCAGAAGTTTGGAGAAGCCAAGATCATGGATCATCTGAGAAAAACTGCAGGGAGAGAGCAGAACCAGCTCAAGAGAGGAGCCATGGGGCTACGACCATCAGGAGGGCCCTAGGGGCAGAGACACAGAAGCCCTTTGGCATTCACAACTTGCGGGAGATTGCCTTGATGCTAGATGCAGAACTGAAGATATAATGTTTGCCCTGGTGGATTTTGGTCTTGCTTTGTTCTCATTCCTTGTTATCTCCTGGTTTGTAACTTTTAGAAAGGAAATGTCTGCTTTTTGTTTTTAAATAATTTTATTGGTATACTTTATATGTACATTATGATCACATTCAACATTGAGGGCTGTACCAGTACAGGACACATCTTGATTCTCATTTTTTCCTATTCTCCTGCCCTCCCTACAATTCCCCATCTCCAGTATGTGTAAGCTTTGTTTCCTTTTTTTAAACCACCAATTGTTTTTCCTTCTTTACTTACCCCTGCCTCCCTTTTCCCTTATCCTTTTGAACAGGAAGTGTCTGTTTTTTGCCACTGACTGTTGGAAGCATTCAACTTTCTTTTCAGTTGAGCAAGGGCTTGCAGCTAAAAGTTTGCCTTACATTTCAGAGGTTGCTTTAGACTTTTCAGCAATATTTAAACTGTTAGGACATCAACAGCTTTTAGAGATGGGCTAAATGCCTTTTGTGTGAAGAAGAGTACATGAGTCTTGGGGGAGTTAGGGATGGAATGTTATGGTTTGGGTCTAGAGGTCTCCCAAAGCCTCATGCGGTCATAGGTGGAGGATCTAGAGTGTGTGACGCTAGGATTAAGGGCACATGATTACTACACACGAGTGATTAGTTTGGTGCCCGCCCTAATCTCAGAAGTCAGGATAAAAGGAGCCAAAAGACACCGTTAAGGTCCCTTGTTGCCTTTGCTACCTTGTGCAGGCCACGTGGTCTCTCCTCCGCGATGCCTTCTTGTCATCCTGCTTTGAAGCCAGATGATTATGGACTGAAAACTCTGCAATCTGTGAGCTAGATAAACATTTCCCCTTTGGGGAAAAAAAATTAAAACTTGTTATCTCTCATTTTCCTATTGTTATTCCTTCATGTTCGATTAAGACTATAGACATAGTTTTAGTATGCTAGCGTTTGAAATTTAATATATTTAAATACACACACATCCATCTATGTCTACACAGATTAAATTGAACAATAGTGATTGGAAGAGTTCAAATATATTTCCGTATGGATTGTGAGTTTCTCCAGCTGAATGTCACTGGACTT
Source organism: Thryonomys swinderianus (assembly GCA_004025085.1). Taxonomy (NCBI): domain Eukaryota; kingdom Metazoa; phylum Chordata; class Mammalia; order Rodentia; family Thryonomyidae; genus Thryonomys; species Thryonomys swinderianus. The sequence continues at coordinate 26,327 of PVIC010003566.1, read as the reverse complement.
TTACCTGTGTCAAGTCTTCATGATTTCTCCTCTGCTCTGCCTTTTATGTTGGTTTGTTGATTTGTCACCAATACATAGCAGATATTTATTGAATGATTATGTCTAGCATCATGATAGATACTCTTAGGATGAAACATTGCTTTTTACATATTTGGAGCCTGGTCATGAAGATAAAATTTACAGTTACGAAGTATGTGAATATCTTTGTCAATTCAGAGAAGGAAAAGGCATAGAAAGGCTTTAAAAATGACAAAAATCCTCTTGCAGAGTAGATGAAAGTGAGGTGACCCTTGGATGTGGTGAATGTTGAGTAGAACTTATATCTGCACTGTTGAGTACAGCAGCTGCTAGCCATTGGGGCTGTTGAGCATTTGTAATATGGCCAATGTGAGTCAAGATGTGCTGTGAGTGTAAAATAGACATTTTGAAAACTTAATATGAAAAAGGTGATGGAAGATGTACCTTAAATTTTTATTGAGTACATATTTTAAATTATAATATTATGGCTATATTGCATATAATTATTTTTACCTTTTGAAACTCTTCAAGTATGTCTTCTGGAAAATTTTAAATTACATGAGTCTTACATTTTTTGGCTCGGATCACACTTGGGTTGGATACAAACATATAGATAAGAGGAGACATTGCAAGTGAACTGGGTCAGGAGACGTGGACAGAGCCAGTGGAGCTGGGATGGGATCACAAGACAGGTGGAAATCCAGGAGGAAGAAGCCTTTTGGGTACCTGTTAGGACTCCCTCAGCTCCTCGGGATTTGCAGTGGGCCGTGGTTAGTAGAATAGATTCTACTGGCTTTGGTTTAGAGGAGGGAGCTGTGTCAGAGGCACGGATTTAGGAGATGTTACTTAGCAGTGAGCATCTCAATTTGAGGTTGCTGAGGAGCATTGCTTTGGATGAACCCTCGAGGGTCAGCTTCTGAGCTCCTTCTCGGTGGTGTGTTCTTGCTTCTTAATCTGTCTTGATGTTTACATTCTGTTTAGAGAAAATAAAAACTGGTTGCCTCTTGGGAAACTTCTCTTTTGTCTTTGCTTCTCAAGACTGGAAGGGACTGAGCTGGTTTTAAGGCAGTAGCGTCCAGCAGACATGGGTGGGAAGAGCATGCAGGGCAGGGGAGGGAAGGGATCAGTGTGTACAGGCAGCATAGTGTGACCCAGGTTCAGCGTGTGCTGGTCACCCACTCGTGTGGGCTCAGTGTGGCCGAACACTGCACACATTACGTGAAGGGGCTTGTTCTTGGTAGAGAGAGAGGCAGCAAGGGGCAACAGAAACCCTCTGAGCTGTGCCCCCAAGCCTCGGGAGTGTGGTCCACAGTGATCTCAGGTAAGGAGATCAGGTGGCAAACCTTGGCAAACTGGGAAACATCTTAGATTGGGAATTTAATTTCCTGTTTTATAATGAAGGAATATAGGGAGTTCTTCTTTTTCTAAGTCAGCAACAGACTGTTTAGGAGTTGGTCTAATATTTCTTTAAATGATATATATTAGCTTATAATTTAGAGAGGGAAATTAGGGGCACTTGTGTAATGAAATTGAAAGCCCCCTATCGAGTTAATAAACAATGGTTTCAAGGAGTGAAACTAGAACATTTTGAATAATGTCACTGCCTCTATTTGGAACCCACAGAGCTTCCCAAGGTGAACCTCTTTGAAGGACAAAACTCATTTTGTTGTCTGTGTTTTGGAATCTGGATTAAAACTTCATCTTATTTGCTCCACGGACATACCTCATTAACAAGAGTAAAGAAAATAATAGCCAGCATTCATCAACAGGGCACATAGATAGGGGCAGGGGAATGTTCTTAGTCTGCCTCCTCTGGGTGGAAGACTGAGCCACGGACTTCTGCTTAACCTCTGTATCCCTTGGTGTCTTTCTGTGAAATGGGGCTCACATGCCATCTACTTTGTGAAGATGTTTTGGTCATTATCCAGTCAATATATGGTCAGCATATAGAGCAGAGTAATTCCCGATAGGTTCCCAGGAGTTTGTCATCCCTTCCCTCATGGAACAACTTCCTTCTTGTTATCTTTGAGGAAGAAAAAGGATGATATGTCTTGGAGAAGCAAAGTCAGCAGCTGGCAAGTTATTTGTAGAATCAGCATTTGACTTTAGCTTAGTCAGAATCTCTGAGTCCTGGGATTGTCATTCACACCGAGTTAGTAAACTTCAGGCATGAAATATAAGAATGGCTTTGGGGATGAGTCTCACAATCCAATTGATGATAGGAAGCACTAATTTTGAACCCTAACAGGAAAATGTTATGTGTCCACCAAAAATTTTTAAAAATCACTCTTCAGCCGGGCGTGGTGGCTCACACCTGTCATCCCAGCACTCGGGAGGCAGAGGCAGGAGGATTGCTGAGTTCGAGGCTTGCCTGGGCTACATAGTGAGCTCAGGACCAGCCTGAAATATAAAGCGAGACCCTGTCTCAAAACAAAACAAAACAAAACAAAAACAAAAACAAAAAACAAAAATCACTCTTCAGTTAAAAGCATGATATAGCTAACATAAACCTGGAAATCTGCTTTCTATCTTGTCTGTGTATATATAATATTCTTGATGGATTTTATGCCTGCAAAGACTGCAGGACTCTCAATCTGGTGTTTTATTAAAAAGTGTCGCGGAGATGCTGCCCTCACCAGTCTTGAGTACTGCCTCCATTTCTGTTGCATACTGGGATGGTTCCTGTGGGGAACATTTTGGGAACCAGAGACATGATCATTACCAACTGGATACAGGGAATTGAAACAGAGGAGCCACGGGGAGCAGAGGAGGATGCTTATAGAAGCAGTGCTGCAAGGAGTCTCACACAGATTGTGTGCCGTGTACCTGCAGAGTTTGGCAGCAGCCCGAGCCCAATAGCTTCTGTGCAAAGAGGCCTGGGAGAGTACATTCGGGAGATCTCTCCTGCTAAAGGATATTGGCTTAATTTGTCCAAATAGGAACAGTCTCCCAGCTTACACTTTTCTTTCCGCTTCTCAGGGGTGCTCTAAATAAAAATGTCCTCAGAAGACGTAAGCCTAGAAGCTTGGCAGGACTTTTCAAAAGCAACTTTGAGTATTTTTATTTTCCCTTGAAGGAAGCTTGGAAAACTCATTTATGTCACGGAGCTGTTGGAGATGGCTGGTGCCTGGAATGGAAATCACGTTAACAAATGGCTTCTGGGATCTGTTTAATGGGCTCTAGTAGCTGAGGTGGTGTGATTGGTGATATGGAGCCATGGTGATTTGGGGTTTGCCAAGGAAAAGTAGACCAAAAAGTGGGCCTCAGGAGGCGCGGTTAAGGTACAGTGTTTAGCCCTGAGAAATTCAGGATCCATATGTGTGTGTGTGTGTGTATACACACACATATATATGCATATGTACACACATATACATGTACATAAATGTACATATAGGTACACATACATACATATATGTACATGTATGTATATATACATCATCCACTTTGGGGATTGGGAGAGCAGGAATACCCTCTCCTTCACCCCTACATGTTTTGTTGTGCCCAGCGTTGCCACAGACTTGTGCGAGCACTCCCATAAGAGTTTGATTAGAGAAAACACAGTCTGTTTAGGCCCTGGTCCATGGGATTGTGTTCATTTGCATGTCTCTCGCTTTCACAGAACATGTACTTGACCTGGAAGGATCTGTGTTGCTATGGAATCTCTTTTCTCTAGCTATTCAGCAGTGGATTTGCATTGCTTTCCTTTTAAGGCAGAAAGCTTCAATGCCATACAAACTTGTTTCTACAAAGCATGGGAATAGTGTATTATTTATACATAATTATCCAGCTGGTACTAACCCTAAGAGCTTGTCCTTTATTCGTTATACAGGATATTGTCAAAAGCAGGAATTCTATTACCAATCTGGAAGGGACTTGTAGCAAGCATGAGAAGAAACTGGTGCTCTGAGTGGTTGACCAGTTGCCCAGTTTTATACCACACTCATGGTGTAATGGAGATGGTCATCTTTGAGTGTACTTCCCATTTGATCTTTATCCTTTTTATTTAAATTACTTAACTTATTTTCTGATATAAAATAAATCTTCAGCAAGTAATAAATCCTACTCACTGTTGGTAAAAGAAGTTTATTTTTGGCTGTTCAATTTTGTGCTAGATTTGAAGATGAAATCACCTGTATATATTGTGTTAATGTGCTTGTGTGTAGCCACCATGCTTGTGCCTGGTCCTGCAGTGGCAGTGAGAGAAGTTGGATCATTCCCTTAATTCCTGGCTAGCACCTTCAGTGGGCATCCTTATATCTTCTATTGCAGTGAGTTCCATTCCTTCTCATCTCTTCGGTCTTCTCTTTCTCAGGTTGCTTGCCTACTCCATGGTATTTCTTAGTAGCAGAAGAATTTATGGATGGAAAAGAAGGCAGTAAACTTTCAAAGAGGAAGGAGAGTCCCGCTTTGATTTGTCCACGGCCTTTTTGTCAGGCATTCTGACATGCATTGTTTAGTTTGATGTTCACCAAAACCTGTAAACTACTGTAGTAGTAATTATACTGCCACCTATGCTGCCTGGGTGGGGTTGTTTGTTATTTAGTTTCATTACTCTAGCTATTGCATCATTTGATGCATGCTGCTGGCCATCTCCACCTGTTTTGGTGGGAACACTTTCAGCCTCAGTCTTATGACACAAGAATTCCTACTCTCACCTCTCCTGCCCTAAGGCCCGACCTCTAGGGGAGCCACTCATCCCTGGATGCCCTCCAGGTGCTGTCCTCTGCTCTTGTTATCTCCCCATTAGCAGTCTCACCCGTGTTCACATCTACCAGGAAGAGTACAAGTTGGTCTCATTGACTCAGCAATGTCTATCCTTTGCGTAGACTTCCTGCCAAATTCCCCCTTTCTGTACCAGTAGCTGCTGGGGTAAGACCTGACCTCACCTTGGCTTTTCAAAAAATCCTCAACTCAGCAATCTTAGATTAAACCCATAATTTTTGTCTCTGCCTCTTGTCCTCTGTCTTGAACAGTAACAGCAGCCTCCTGTCTGGTGCACTCAGAGCCGCTCTTGCCTTCTCTGCTCCGTTCTTCACATCATGGCCCCCTTGGAATTTTCAAAGGCACATCTGACCATGTATCCTCTCGTCTTGAAACTAATTAGTAATCCTAAAACAGGTAACTTAGAATAAAGATTGAAGTATTTATCCTGGCATGTGCAGCCCTGGGCATGTTGACACTGCCCTTCTTGGTCAGCTTCATTTTGTATCAGTTTCCTGTTCTCTCTAATGTTTTCTGCCCACTTGTCTTTTTTTTTAAATCTCCTGTGTACTGCGCCTTTTCTCCCCCATGGTACTTACCATTGATGGTCCCTCTTCTGGAATGCTTTTCTCTTTCATCATTGCCTTGTTAACGTCTATTGATATTCCTTCTTAGACTCCCTGTTAAATCAGCCCTCCTTGAGTATATGCTTACTATGTCATGTACTTCTTCAGTTGTAACATCTTGCTTGTCATTTTACATTTATTCCTATGATTACTGTAATCATTAAAATTTGTTTTCTCTTTTATCTTAAACTGTATGAAGATAAAGATATTACTCAGAATTTCTTGCTATTATTTTCTCCGTCTACCTAGTATTTAGCAAACAGTAGGCACTCAACAAGTGTTTATTAAACAAATTAATAAATCTCTATTTTTAGAGAGAAAGGAACTGAGATCTAGAGACTAATTTAATACTCATGTTTCTTGAACATATATTGTTGGGTTTTAAGTACCAGAAGTTCCCTCAAATTAGCAAAGGATTACAAATAAAAGACAGGACAATTGTGCTGTACATCTGGATAGGAATTATAGCAAAGTCTTTCAAGGGACTTGAACCAAGAAGAGAAATCACTCAGCAGCCTAAAGAGTGGCTCAGTGTACCTCTGTCTGTCCTTTCTCTCTGCCCTTAATCTTGAGTTCTTTTTATCCTTCAGCCTCTGAGATTCTTGTCTTTACTTCACTCTATTCATCTTTCACTCTTCTGCCTGGTTAAAATGGCCAGACAGCCCACCCCGAGCTGACATTCAAGATCAAATGGCTCACAGGGAGTGAGGAGAGAAGGGTCTCGGTTGGGCTTCTGGAAGGAAGATTAGAATTGGCTTGGTTTGCCTCCATATCATCTGTGCCTGTTAGGTGTCCTTGCAGACTAGGTTTGTGTCCATTCATTCCACTTTGGCTTATGGCCTGGAGCCACCTGCTGACCATCCTGAGGACAGACTGGCAGAGGTGATGAACGCTGGTAGGCAGCCTTCCCCTAAGGTACTGCCCATCCCATGGTGGGACATATACTTCTCAAGTGGTAGAGTTGAATGAGGACTTGCTGGACTTCGCAGCCTCCTTTTCTACTGTCCAGTTCATGCAGATGCCTGTCTGATTCATCTGTGAACTTTAAAGTCCCCAGTAAAACTCATTTTTCCATGTATGACAATCGTAGTTACCAATTGAAAGTGCTCCTTATCAGCCAGCATCTTTCAGATATTCAAATGCATTCTCTCATTGAATATCCAAATAGCCCAGGAAGATGTCTGTATAGTTTATACCCTTTTTGTTAGATGAAAAAACTGAGAATAGAAGAAGTTAGATAAGGGTGAAAAATTTTGTTCATTGGAGTCTTGTGCCTGCAAATGGAATCTTATGTACGTTGCCGAGTCTTGATTTTTAAGGTGTGATCTGTAGCCTGGCAGCATAAGCCACTCTGAGTATTTGTATAAAATGGAAAACCTGAGAGCTTAGCCCTGAAGGGGTGGATCAGAGTCAGCATTATTCCCTGATTTTTAGCTGACTCATACACAGGTCAAAGTGAAAAGGCTGAGGTTTAAAATTTCTAAGATCGGGTCTCACTTGTGTTCTAGGTGAGATTCTCACTGGTAGATGGTTGGAAACATGGCTAATTTCATCTTTTGCTCATCTGAAGACTGGTGATGACAAGGCTACATGGGCAGATACATGTGCCTAGCAGAAATTCCTCAAATTAAGTTGAATCAATATGAACTTTATAGAAAGAGCTGAATTTACCCTGTAAAAAATGTTAAGTTCTTAATGAAAAATATTGTTTGCTCTAGGAAAATTAGATATTACTAAGAATGACTGGTTTTTGTAGGCCTTTCCAAAATATATGCTCTTAGTCTTGCTTTTGAGGGGATTCTGGGGTATTGTCAGCCAAATGTTTTCCATTCATCCAAATATAACTTATAATAACCTTTCTACTAGTTTCTCTGAAAGCTAAATACACATACACATGCATACTACAAGATACCCAGTTAAGGTGCAAAAGTACTCATTTCTGATTCTGGGGCCTTTGTTTTTTTTGGGGGGGGGGTGTTTTGTTTTTGGAAAAGGAGGGCCTGGGCTAGTGGCTTGACTTTTCAGCCAGATCAGATGTCTATAAGTGTTGGTCCTTTGGGAAGCAGTTACCACAACGTGTAACCATGTAACAGTCAGCCTCTCTTCACCAGGATAGAAATGCAGAGTTTTCAGTGTGCTAGTACTTATTTGAGGAATACACCAGACTTCTGAAGCTGGGAAGTTGCTGGGATTGATTTAGCAATTAGTAATGGCCTGGCTGAAGGTACCTCGCTTCATGATTTTACTGGCTTTCCCTCAGAGACATGATTGTCACACAATTGTGTGGAGGAGGCAGAATGAGGAAAGACAATTTTTCGATTAAAATCAAGAAAATATCATTTTCAGAACCTTATACTTCCTCCTCCCATTATTTTCCATTGGTCAGAACTGACCCTAAGATACGGATTCTCAAAGTCTCTGAAAAATTGGAATTGGTGAGCAAACTGAAAGAGAGAGAGATCCCCTTTGACCTGATATAAAAGTAAGCCACGCTTTCTAGGTCTGTATTAGTTGGATTTGTCCAGAGAAGCAGAATAAATATATAGTAGCATATATAAATATATAGCAAGATATTTATTTCAGGGAATTGACTCATGTTATTACTGGTGGTGGTTAAGTCCCATAGTCCAACCCCTGCAGGCTGGAGGCTTAGGGGACCAGCGGTCTCAATCCAGAAGCCTCAGTACCATGGACTCTGATAGTGCAGCTCCCAGTCCAAGAGAAGAAGGCTAACATCTCCATCCAACAGACAGCAGAGAGCAAAGAATTCAGTCCTCTTCCACCTTTTCATTCGACTCAGCAACTTGCACAGTCACACATGTTCACCCTGGGGAAGACCAACTGCTTTGCTCACCTTCCCAGATCAAATCCTAGTCTCTACAGAAACACCCTCCCGGACATGCCAGAGCATGATGTTCAGTCAGCTGTCTTGGCAGCCTGTGGTGCTGTGAAGTGCACACATAAAAGTGATCATCAGACTAGATTTGGGATGAATCAGGAACAGTAAAATGGAAAGAATATTAGACATTCATGTTTACTTTTCTGAATGCATATATTGGAGTTATCAGTTAGATCTGAAATGTCCCCAGAGAGGTATGGTTTTTCGAAGGTGATTGGATACTAGGGACGCTGAACTTACCAGTTAATTAACCCGTTGAGTTCATAGCTGAACATGCTGTCAGCCAGCCTGGTTGGAGGTGGTTGTGATCAGGAAAAGGGGTTGTTCTTGACCCTGGCTGCTCGTCCTGTCTCTCTCTCTCTGCTACCTGGTTGCCATCGGATGAATAGCTTTCCTCTGCTAGGCCCTTTGACACACCTCTTCTGTCTTGGAGCCACTAACCATGAACTGAACCCACTGGAAAATTTAAGTGAAACAAACTTCTTCAAGAGTGTCTCGTGTTTGGTCCTAGTGACAGAAAAATAATTCAATCAGTTGCAATCTCAGAACAAAGTTATTTTATAGTCAAATCAAAATTTCAGACTCTTTTTCTGGCTTGTGCATTCATTATTATTTCTGGTTCAGGAAAAATCCCTAATAATATTGTTACCTGTTTTATTGCAGTAAACTCATATATACACATTTCCCTTGTTTTGAATTTTTTTCTTATCGTAATGATATCAAGAAATGGCCAACATCTCATTTGTTAGAATTTTGGTTTAAGTGGTGATTTAAAGCAAAAATCAATCAAAATGATGTGTGACTAAAAAGCCAGAATATTAATTCAACTCAAAATACAGCCATCTGTTGTTTTTGTGCAAGGAACTTTTATTAGGCGGTAGTGGTCTAGTTTCTAAGCCCTATAGATATGTTGGAAACAGAAATGAGTCTGTTATATTATAATTAATGAATATTTAGTTAGGAGCCACCAAAATGTATCACAGCAACTCACTATGCAATTCAACTCAAAATTGTACATAATTATGTTTAGAGTGTAAAGCAACTCACTTGAATCTGATAGTCTGTGGAATAACACTTGAAAAATAAAATGAATAAGGTTAATGAAGCTATTACAATGATGGCCATTAAAAATAACTTTACAAGTGTATCTCAACTTACAGTAGGGCTAAGTCCTGAAAAAGCAGTATATGATGAAAACAGAACTTGTTGAAGCATTTAATATCCCTAATCTAGCAAGCATCCTGGTTTAACAGTGCTGTGCCCTGCAGGTAGTGTCTGCATGTTTTCCCTGGTCCCCTTGGGGGAGCCTGGAGCTGTGGCTTGTTGATCTTCCTGACCTCATAAGCAAATCATACTGCATATCACTGGCCTGGGTCAAGATTAGAATTCACAGTATAGTTTCTGTTGAATAAATATTGGTTTCAAAGAATCATAAAGCTAAAGTGTGCTAGGTCAATCAGATGGTTCACCAGGCACCATGTGTCTATCAACTACTTCATTTTAACCTTGGACACTAGGACACTTTAACCTTGGACATGCCTTGTCCAAGACGTTGCTCCTCAGATAAGTGGAGGAAGGCTCTTGAGAGCCTTGACCTTGAGCCTGTAGAGCAGGTGTTTTGAATTGCTCATCCTGTTTGGTTAATGAACTTCCAGGATTTCCTAGGGAATAAAATAACTTCCTAGGTCTAAGGCAGCAAGATAGCTTTGGGCCTTGTGAACTTCCCAGCCTTCCCTGCTCTCTGCTCATGTAGTGTATAGAGTTTGTCTTTAATTGTGCTGAAAAGGGAGTAACATAAAATCGTAAAATTGTATAACACCAAAGCACAGATACTATGCGATCGCACTTGGATAAATAACACAGGAGAGGGCCGGAGGGTTAGCTCAGTGGTTCCGGCGCCTGCCTCGCAAGCACAAGGTCCTGAGTTCCATCTCCTGTAACCACATACAAGGCTGGACGTGGAGGCACGCCCACCAACAATCAACACCGCATACCACAGTGCTGGGCGTGGTGGCTCACTCCTAAATCCCAGCACTCGGGAGGCAGAGACAGGAGGATTGCTGCGGCGGCTTGCCTGGGCACCATAGTGAGCTCAGGGCCAGCCTGAACTACAATGCGAGTCCCTGTCTCAAAAAAAAAAAAAAAGCAAAAAAAAAAAAACACAGGAGAAGTAAACGCAGAGGCAAAATATAGATAAACATCTCTGAGATGAATGAAGGAGGGATGGGAGTAACTGTGTGTGTTTCTCTCACCCCTCTTGCTATTTGGGGTGATGACAGACTTTGGAAGTAGCAGTGATAGAATGGTATACATACTCACCAAACACTTTTGAAATAAAATGCAAGAAGGAAAGAAAGGTACAGTGGACTGTTATGTGTGGTGAAGATTGTGTGAGTGAGTCTCAGGGCCTTAGCCGTTCTCTGCAGGAGCCAGGGGTGAGGGCTGGAGGGGGTGTAGGCTGAGTTCTTCTTTGCCTTCCAAGAAAGTAAATCTTCACTTCCCCTTTCTGCAACACAGAAAGAAGCATTGCTCAAGTCCAACTTTTCTTTCAAGCCTTAGGACGTGGAACACGGAATCTGGCTCCTGCACTGTTATTTATTGCTGCCAGGCCATGGGGAGCCGGCCAAGGGAATCACGCAGGTGCCAGACTGGTTTGACTCTAAGTGACACATGTGGTTTCTGAGTACCCAGCTCACTATGCCCAAGGGATTTAATATGGAAATACCTTGTTCTCTGACTCTGGATTCCAAAAATAAACCCAAGGCTCCTTTATAAACTGTAACTGCTCATCAGGACCCAACAGTGGCTCCTCTTTGTAGGTGAGGCCACCCATGTGGTCTTGTATTTGGAATGAAGCCCATATTGAGGGACACCCACATCAGATTTCTTTTATAATGAGTTATTTTCTCCTGTCTCATACTGAGGTAGCTTTTTTTAGTCTGTAGCATCTCAGACATAAATGAAACTGTGTGTGTGTGTGTGTGTGTGTGTGTGTAAGTACCCAGCGTTCTGGGAGTCATGACAGTAAGGCCACGGTAGCCATTCAGGACAGGTCTGTCAGAGCTCAGCTGTGCGCCATGCAGGAGCTGCGCGATATTCACTGGCACTTTGCTCCTGGCTGAGTCTTGTAGGAATGAACTGAGTTAACAGAGGTAACACACTCAGATGGTGTCTGGCACTTCGAGGGCATAGTCAGCACTGGCCACGGAAGCCACTATAAAGAGTAGTGTGTTGTCTATGTGGACGCTGGACAAAGAGCAAGTTGTATTTTGGGAATACACAGGAAAATAAAATAAAAACTGGAAATGAAGGCTGTATCATGAAGATATACAATGTTTCACGGAAACTGTAGAGAAGAGACACCAGCTGGAAACAACTGGAAGCTCTTCAACCCACTACCACACAGGTCAATGCAGAGTGAGACGGTGACAGGGCTCTGAGTCTCGTGAGGTACATGACCACTGGAAACCTGAGGAGTCACGGCACGGAGACCAAAATACCAGTGTGATAGAGGACACGCGAATATGCACAAATATGTTGTGTGTTTGTGTGTGTGTGTGTTTGAAATGTTCCCCGGACATGGAGTTACTCTTAATTTTTAAATGAAGAAAGGACATTCGAGAGAATTTAAGTGACTTTTCCTAAGTGCCATTTACTAAAAGTGACCCAGAACTATATTGTAGAAGATCACTGTTTCTGTTCTAAGGACAAATTTCCCCCCTTCACTAACTTCTGCCTTCCTGCTGTCCCCTTTTCTTTCTATATTTCCCTCCTTTCCTCTCTGCTTTCCTTCCTTCTACATATTCTGATTGAATTCTTTCCATGTTTCATACACTGTTATGGACTCTCTTCTAAAATACTACGAAGAATCGAAATATACAGTGAATGGTTAAATTGAACAAATTTATTACAGTAGAAGATGGATTGCCATTAATTCCTTTCAGAATTTTCCTCCTAGTTAGAACACACTTATCTCATCCTTCTTGTCACTTTCTGAGGCACTTCTGGCAGTCCTCTTTCACTAATGTCTTTAGGAGATATGATAAAAACTTCTGTGAGGGTTGCTGCCAAATGCCATCCTGGAGAAAGTCAGGCTTGTAAACAATGCAGGGAATCCTCATCCGCTTTAATTCATTTGATCTGGCAGGCACCACGTGACTTCCGACTCTTCCCAAAAGTCAAAATGACCATGAAAAACTTGGAATCAATTCAGAACACCAAGAAAGGCACTACAGACTTCAAAGAGAACTTTCAAAAGTGCTTCAGAGGGTGGCAAGAACAGTGACATACATATATTCAAATGGAGGAGGAGTGGTTTGAGTGGTGTTAATGGCCACGGGTCTTTTACTCTAATAATTAAAAAAAACTTTCAATGTTCTCTAAGACCTAACCCTCTGCCCCCATGGAGTGTAAATTGTGAGTGAAGACACACGTTAAATAAAATACATTTACAATAAAATAAAATACATTTACAACATTCTCATGTTAAATCTTACTAACTGTAATGCACAAGAATAAGGCAGGGCAGGACTAGGGACTCTTAGGAACAGTGGTTTCCAGTACCACAGAGGGAGTGCAGCACAGTTTGGTAATCTGTTCTTTGGCTGATGGCATCTTTCCTTTAGAGCCTGGATGAGCAGTGTTTGTGGTGTCTTCTGCTGTGCCTGTGAAGAAGTACCACTGAGAGGCAGAATTACTGGGTTGTTGGGAAACTGCCAGAGCTTTATTATTGGTGATAATTTATTCGTCTTTTCATCTTTAGTACTTAGCCTTGAGTGTGGGACAGACTTGGGCTTACATCTGCCTGAGCAAGTTCAATTCATGGCAGAAACAATGATAACAGAAGCTAATGCTGTATCCCTACCTTATCAAACTAGTTGTGTCTGTTGATTGGGCATCAGCCTGGTATGGAAAAAAAGTGCAATTAGGCTTCCATTTATTTTGGGGGCTAAATTACTTTTAGAGAATGCCTTCTGATGTTTGCTGAGTTGATACTGGCTGTATCAATGATTAGGGAATGCTGCAAGTCAGTGTTTGCTGCTCATTACAAGTAATTCTCAGTATCCTACTTGACATAACCTTCAAAGAAGCAATGCCGTGTTTAGGGGAGATTGTTCCTCCTTTCTCCGATGGTCCTGGCTCCTCTAGCTGGCCTGAAGAGTATGTGCTCTCTGGCTTCCCTGTGGAGGCTTCACTTGACCCTGCCCCCTTGAACAAGCCCGTTGGGCTTATGTTTTGGCAAACACAATGCTGTACTTTAAAGTTGAACTTTCTTCATGTGCCATTAGTATCTTAAGTACTTGAGTAATTGCTTAGGCTTGGGAAGGCTTGATACTTAAAAAAATGAAGTGCCATGCTTTAGTAATACTGTTGGACCATGTCCAGCCCCCAAACCGTGCCTTTATGCTCTACATATTTAGAATAAAAATGGGTGGTTGCACTCAGTCATTCTCTCTGGGATTGTCTCATCATGTTTTAAGATGTCTGCACACAGCATTTGAAATAAATCCACTTCTTATGAAGCCCTTTTAAATGTATTCATTGGAAATGGTTCTTCCTGGTTAGCACATTTAACAGATGAATTGCAAGTGCTTTTCCGACAATCCTGTCCTTTTGGGGATATATTGAACCATTTAGTTACCAGCTAACTTTTCCTTATTAAAAGCCAGAGTAAAAAATTCTTCCTATCAAAGTATTCTCCAAGTACAAGATTTCTGCTTACGTCCTTAACTCTTTGACTATAAAATGTTCACAGCATGCACTGTAGTTATACTGATGCAGAGTAACATATTTTACTTATTATGTTTCAGTTTTTAGTGTGAACAGTCATTCTTTAAACAATTTTCACCCTCAGTCTAGCATATAGGACGTGTGTGTGTGTGTGTATAAATATACATGCTACATATAGTGAACCCTGCAGTAATTTTCTTCAAAGGAGAGATTAAAAATAAATACCTATGTCATGAGATTAATTAAATGAATAAATAATAAATAAGTACACACTCCCATGGTCAGTTGTAGCACAAAATGAAAAAAAGAATGAAAAAGAAAAATCCTGAAATAAAGTTCAGTAAAGAAGAAAAGCCTTATCACTTAGGTTAACTGTTTATGTGTCATTCTACCACTTTTATCTTTTCTTCATTGGAATATGGTCCAGAGTCCTAGATGCCAAATTATTTTCAGAAATGTGTTTAACACTAACCCTACAAGTCCGTTTGGCATGGCTACGTAGGTGAGTACAGTTTGGAGCACCACGTGCCAACATGCATTCAAACACAGAGGCGTTTTCTCCTCCAGGCCTTGTTCTTGATGTACAACACTGATATTCAAAGGCCCAGGAACCACTGTGGTGTCTGAAAAGCAAACATTTACAATCTTTTAAGACATAAAACACTGTATTTGTGTACATCTTCTTTTTGAAATAATGATAAAGCTTTGGAATAGTAAGTAAAACAAAATACTTCTAGATGTTTCCAGTATTGTACTATTAAAAAATTTTCCTGTTTGAGAGAGAGGCAAGCATATGATCTTTTTCATTAAATAAAGCAAATGGCAGTTGGCTGCATTTTCTCGTCTTTTTGATATAATTTTTCCATGCCATAAAAGTGTGATTAGCTTGTGCTTTAAAAGTTTGTCAAGTCTCCATGTAGAAAATACACACTGAGACCTAGACCATTTCTAACATAACAGTGTGTTTTTACAGTCAAAATGTGAGACCGAGGAAAGGAAATATTCACATGGAAGGAAACTCATTTTCTTTTAGCCAAACTAGCTCTTGGTTTGGTTATAAGTATTTGTAGAAAGAGAACAGGGAAAAATGTGGTCTTTGTTAGAGACCCTCCATGTCATCTATTAGTCAAGGTTCTTCAGAGAAACAGAACCAAGAGGGTATATATAGAGAGAGACAAAGAGATTTATTATAAGAAATTGGCCCACACAATTATAGGGGCTGTCAAGTCTCAAGAACTGTCTTTGGCAAGCTGGAGACCCAGGAGAGCCAGCAGGATAGTTCTAGTTCAAAAACCAGCTAGCTTGAGGCTCAGAAAGAGCCCAAGTTTCAGTTCAAGTCCAAAGATGGGAATGAGCTGCTGTCCAGGCCCAAGGCAGCCTGTGTGAGGAAGACCCTCTTTCCGACTGGAGACTCAATCTTTGTGTTCTGTTCAGGTCTTCAGCTTCTTGGATGAGGTCCCCGTATGATGGGGCCAATCTGCTGTACTGTCTCCTGCTTTATAAATTAACTTCACCTAAAACATCCTGCCAGATACACCCAGCTTAATGACTGACTAAACAGCAGGTCATCCCTTGGGCTAGAAGGTGACATAGACAATTAATCTTCACAGGTGTAAAAAGGAAAGAATAAAACATAGGAAGCAAGGAATTGGGTAGGAACATACTTGAAAGTCTCCCCACCCTTCTGTGTCCTATATTGGAAGAAGACCAAAGACCAAAGGCAATGCTTCAGAACATGGCACCTCTAAGGTTCAGTGGAAGGAGTGTGGGGTCCAAGGTCACTATGGTATGGGTAGGAAATGTGGATGGGAATAAGGCTCACAAGAGTGAACTTCTCCATGGCCTGTGCTCTGATAGCTTTATTTTTGGAACACAAGTGGTGAAACTGCAACTCCTTGAAAGAGAAGTTCTGCTCCCTGAGCAGGACCGGTTGTTTTATTTGGCCAAGTCATTTTAGCAGCACCAAACAATAGCTCAGTATTTCCTCAAGGACGTCTGTAAAGGTTTTAATTCAGTTTGGTCAACTTGAGTATCTAGCATGTGAACTGCACATTTCTAGGTCTGGTTACATTGGGGCCTGACTGCAAGCCAACTCTGGGGCAGAAAGACCTTGGTTTTTTGAATATGGACATGAGTTTAGTGGTAGGTAGTAGTTCTGATACTGTACAAGAGGCATGTTTTCAAGAGACACATTATATTGCAAATAAATATTAGAAGCATTTGGAAAAAATCAAATGGGTTCTGCAGCCTCCAAAAGGGTTATGAAATAAATATTGTATTTACACATGTGGGAAGATTACCACTGAGAGTCCATGGCAAGGTCAACGCTCTCCCCACCACGGGGAGGAGACCTGAGCAGTCATGGAGGTCAGAGTGCTGTGCATCTCCTGAGGACGTGGCTCCTCACAGTGTGGCCACACTCAGTTTGGAGCCCTTCTTACTGGAAGAGCCAAAACACACTTAATTTCAGTCCTCCAGCAGTTCATCAACATCATTTTGGGGATTTCTTTTCCTATGGCCAACACACATTTTTTAGATGTATTTCATTTATATTTGGGCAAACCACCTAATTTTCCTGCCTTCTGTTTCCTGATGTGTAAGATGAAAAGATGTTAATTCAGTACTCACCAGCTTGCCTTCCAATCTAATTCTAGGACTCTGGATAATTAATGATTGCTTTACCTCTAGATTCGTACTAAGTTCATACATTTTAACCATATAAAAAGAGGTTCAATTTTCTTTTAAATTGAAGAGAAGAATGTAAAAGATACTTAGCATTTTGCACTTGCCTCCTTTTATTCTTCATTTTACAATTTTTTTGCATTGAATGAGTGAATAATGAAATATGAATGTTTGCATATCATTCAGTGGCTTTTACTTGGAATCTAGATGATTTTGTCTGAACCCCTTTGTCCTCCCTTTAAGCTACCTTTTCACCATCATTGGAATTGTATTTTTTTTTTCTTACTAAACACACAGTGTGCACATCCAGATAGAGTCAGTGGAAGGGTCTACACTCGTCCACATTTGATCCAGGCAACCCACGTTGGTGGCAGTTCACAAAAATACATGCCCCAGTATCGTTTTCCACAACTCTACTAATACTTCAGCTTGGACTGGGGAAGCCAGTTGTCCCTTATCTGACTGTAACTGTGTGGGCTGGTTCCTTTTAAGCTTCTGGTTTATAGCTGTGCTTTAATTTTTATGAAATGAAACTATAAAATGTCATTGTTTTAGCAGCTAAACATCTGTTTTCCAGGAGCAGATTCAAATCCCACAATGGACCTGAAGTCATAAAATCTAACCAAAAATCTGACTTTGTCACTTAATCAATGGTCTTTAAAATGTTTCTCTCCTTTTCTAAACAATGCCTTTTAACTAGCAGAGTAGAAGCTGTGACACATGCCTTTGCTTGATCACCCTTTCTTTAAAATTATGCCAGCAACAATGGAGATAACTTCTGGGGAGAATCTTCTAGCCTCTTGAAATCTCAGGCCATCCTGGAATCCAGGAAAGGACTGGTATAAACTGCCAGAAGGATAAAGCGCTTGCTCTAAAACAAGAAGATGGAAATAGTTAGAGAAAGTGTTTTAGATTCAAATAAAACAAAATTATTTGACCAAGTAATGGATTGACCAAGTAATGGACCAAGTAATGGCCAGATTTATTAAGCAGAAATACTCTTCATGTTTCTCCATTTCTCTAAGGTGGTAGTGAGGCTTTAGATGAAGCAGGTGTGAGCGGGTCTAATTTGCCCCTCTGTGCTGTTGAGAAGAGAGTTTCGGCTTTTGGGGGGAGCTTGGATGATGACAGAGGTCTGCCTTCTCTTTTCTAAGGTGTGCTGCCACTGCGGTGGGTCAGCAGTGTGGTGGCAGACAGTGCTAGGAGGACAAGGGGACCGTGAGGGGCATCAGACTGACAAACACCACTGAAAATGCCCCTATCCGTTACCCGTTCCTAACACACAAAATTAGCTAGAATTGTCAGAACTTCCAAGTTCCCTTTTTAAAAAGAATTCTTTGTACTTCTTTATGAAGTATTCGACTTTTAAATATTTGATTCTTTTACAAAACACACGTTGAGTGAAGCAAATCAAGTGCACATTTACATGTCATGTGGTTTTTCTTATATGATAAATCCGAATAAATATATTTACTTATTTATAAAGTAGCCAGAGTCTTAGTTACTTTTCTTGTTGCTGAGACAAAATACCCACCCCCTAAAATTAAATGGGGAAAGGTTTATTTAGCTCACAGTTTGTAGAAGTTTCACTTTGTAATGAGCTGGTGGCCAAGGCAGGGTGATAATTTAAAGGCAACAGTTCATAGAGGACCAGAAAAACCCAGCAAGGTAGGAAGGGACCTTAGCAGCTCTTTTTGGGCTCCTTATTTTATCCAGACTACTTAGGGCAGGTGGTACCCTTAGTCTTAGCGCCCTGGAGCCTAACATTGCACCACGAATCAATTCCAGTGTCTTATACTCCTGATCCAGCCACTTCTGAAAAGCCCTGTGTATAAGGCTTTGGAGGAACATCCAGACACATCCCATAACACCAAATAAAAGGTAGATGATAGGAAGTAGGGAGATAGATTTTTTGCAGAGGGGAAAGAGAGATGGAGGAAAGGGGAAGCAGGGAAGGTGAAGGAGATGGGAGAAGAATTAAGATGTGTTAAGTACACGTGCCAACTCCCCATGAAGAATGTAATAATTTTATACTGCAAATGTATATTACTAATAAAAATTAATGAGTAAAATAAAATAAAAGCCACACACTAAGTTAGTTAAACCAAAAAAATCCATGATTTACTCATTTTTTTTTTAACTTTGGCTATCAGGGCTCTTGGGTCCATCTAAACATTTTTGATATTGTCTATTTGAGTAAATCTGGCATAGCAACTTAGTCTTCCTGAAGCTCAGTATTGATTTATTTGTTTTAGCATTCATTTTTTCCCCAAAGTTGAAATAGTAATGCTTATTTTGGAAAATCATGAAGATAAAAATCAGAGAGGGGGAAAATGGGAATGACTTATAATTGCAAAGTCTCTTGGCAGTTTTCAATATTGCATGCAGGGATAAATTACCCTCCCATTCCAAGGGGCTTCAGCAGAAATACCTGTCATCATCACAGCTGGTGCCAGCACAAACCAGCCTGGTGCCTCTGATGAAATATCAAGCCCAGGCTAGTAGCCAGCAACTCTGCTTACTAGGTTTCAGCTTTGCCTTTGTAAAAGCAAATTGTGCAGATGAAGGGCAACCAGCCATAAGGCGATACCTCTTGAGTGTCAGAATTTGGTGGTATAACTCTAGCTCTGGGCTCTGGGGACTGGTGAGAAAGCGATGGCATAAAGATGCGGTAGGAGTCACACTGCTTTGCTGTGAGTGGTATGTCAAAGAAGAAAGGGGTTTGAAGGTGTGTGCTCCACTCCCTTGGTGCCCAAGGCAAAACTGTGAACTTGCCTGTGCCCTGCCTGTCTACTTTAACGTGCCACCATAGCTCTCACCCCTGGGACTGCTTACCCCCCATTAGTGGAAGACCTCTCCTTGTCAGGGGAGGATCAGGAGGAGGAAGCAGAGAATATGTCCTACTGTGGTGCCTGGCAAAGGCTCACTGGATCCCAGACTCACTGACACAGTTGATTTCTTTCCCTTACCCCGGCTTGTGCCCCTGGACACACTTCTGTCGTTTCACTTGGGTGTTTCCAGCAGTTGTTTATCTTCCATAATAGACTATGAAATCTGTGAGGGGAGACAGCTCAAAGGTTATTTATTTTTAATTCTAAGGCCCAGTGAGCAATACAGCAGCTCAATAAATGTTTACTCAGTTACACTGAGTGTCTGTGAACTTTTCATGCCTTTGAGTCTCTTGAGAATATGTAATATGTACTGAAGCACGTGCCTTCCCATGACAATAAAGAGAAAGAAGGATCACGAGGCAAGAAATTTCAAGGAAGACATTTCCATATTGCCAATAAGATGGTCAAGCTAGTGCCAAGAAAGATACACATTTTTACCCTATTTTAATAAACATTTGAGTCACATTGAAATGGTGGTTTTAGTATGGTTGATAGAAGAAGGAAAAGCAGCAAGTGTGACAAGCTTTTTAGGAAGGTTATATTAGCTAAAAAAACATGTCCTATGTAAAGATCAGTTGGTACTCCAGAGGGGAACCAGAAGGCAGTGTCACTATTGAATTCAGAAATTTTTCTTTGCTTTCCCCCAAAGCATATGGCCTTGTACAACAGTGACTTCTGCCACAAATAAATGAGATTGTTTCTGTTTGTATAAGATGCTCCGTTCACCTCCCTAGATCCCTTGTTCCAATTAGTACCAGTAAGACTGTAGACCATGAAGGTTAAATCGCTGGTAGTTCAGCACATGGTCCTTGATACTTACTATCATAAATGTAGATCAGTGTCATTCTATTTGAACCACCTCACTGAACTCCATCACTGCAACTTAGCAGGAAACCCTTGAGTCATATAATCATATCACAAAGTCAATATATGAGTATTGTCCTTAGATATGATACATTGCTGAGATGAAATAAATCCCATAATTTCTTTACTTCCAGAAACTCTTTTTAGACTTCTGAATGTTTTCCAGAAGTCTTTTGTTAGCTTTTTATTGTCTATACCTGTCATTACTATTTAAAGATGTCATAAATATTTGGTAATATTTATGGGCATTATAAGTCAGTAATTTGTAACTTTTAACATTCACTTTTTGTGAACCCATAAAGTATACACTCTCCAGAATGGATCATAACATAATACTGTGACTTAAAAAATAAACTGTAATGTCTCCATTATAAAAATGCATAGGAATTAAATGTAGTTTAACAACAGAGGTACTTACTCAGCAAAACCTTACCAGGTTCCATGAAAATAATTCAAGTTCAACTTAATATTCATTGGCATAAAAGAAGGGTACTTTTTAAGGTGAAATGAATTCAAATTTGAGCTGGTTTTGAATGTGTACTTCTTTGTTTTATGTAAAATTGCACAATGATATAATAGATCCATGTGTTGCTATTTCTACACTGGTGAAACCAGATTAACTTTAAAAATAAACAATGAAGAATTGAAATAAATCAGTCAGTTCACTATTCATGGATGTAGTGACATTTGCATATGACGATAGTTCTATTTCCTTCACAGTAATGTTTCTGTGTATGTTAGTACTTAATATTGAATGCTGGCGAGATTGGAAAAGCAGCCTGCTTGTGTGGTATACTTGTAATGCTGCACTAATTACTGCCTGTGGACTTTGGTCTAGAATGTTTTAGAAGCAGCCAACTCTAGTCCATTTCTTGAAATACAATATTTTGATTTGGAAGAATGGGAATTGGAATTATGGAAAGTGGATAAAGAAAGAAAAAATAAACAAATGAAGCTGATCTCTAAGAGTAAATAAGTGTGCATAGCCCTTGATCATATAGACTTGACAGCTTTATAATCGTTTTTAATTCTTCCATTATGCCTTGTATCTAGACGCCCCCCCCCCAGCTTCATTCTATCACAGGTAGGATTTTTTTGGAGGTGACTGTTTCTAAGATGTGTGATACTGGGATTAAGGGTATGATGGTGAGATTAAGAGCACCCACCATGGGTGTGGGTGGCACTTCCTGTCTGGGTAGGCGGCCTGGATGAATTGCAAAGTCATGCTTCATTGCTGCTAATTCAGCTGTTGTGCTACTTGTTAGCTGCTGCTGCTTCACTACTTTATTGCCTTCTTCCTGCCACACTATGAACTATCTCTCCTCTGTGATGTTCGTCCCTCTGCTCTGCCATCCTACCATGGAGCTAGCTGACTATGAACTGAAACCTCAACAAACTATGGGCCAACATAAATTTTCCCTTCTTCCGGGTGCTAGATATTTTATCTCAGAAAGGAGATAAGTACCTAAGACATTCCCTTTCTTTTTAAATTTAGCACATGCATATCAGCAGCTCTGGTGAATCTGTTTGTATCCTTTTCACAGTCTTTCCTGTGTGTTTCTTATTTGTCCAGTTCTGAGATGGGATGATACTGTGGTACAAGTGATAGATGAACAAGTATAAATCAAATACTCTGGTCAATGGCATTCAATTAATCATAGAATTGCATCCATCTTATTTCCTTTAAAAGCAAATATACATTCTGAGGGAACCTGTCACGAGACAGGGGAGTCAGAGAAGGAACTATGAAGAAAGACATGATGATTTTGTAAGGATTTGGAGGGTAAGAGTTAATCAAAGCAGGGAAGAATTCAGTCTTTAGGCACATGGAGTAGTATATGCAAGAGCCCTGTGAAAGGGGATCCCAGCAAGTATAGGAATTGTAGCAAGCCTTTTGTGACCATTTAAGATGATAGACAACCCTTGTGAAGGCATTTCTATGTTTATTGTGCTATCAGTAGTGTTAGAGTGGATGATGAGGTCTCAGATTAATTTTGGGGTTCTTTGCACCATAAGCAAGAGTTGAACTTGGCATATGACAATAAGGAAAAAGCAGCAAAGTTTAACTTAGATGACAAGTCTCAGAGTGAGTGGGCTCATGTCAGTGAAAAGGAAAAATGGTATGAATGCTGAATGCACGGGTTGTCAGCTGTGTCTATTGCACGTGTCCTTCCATAATTCACTTGGTTATAATTGGATGTGTGAGATGAAGTCCTTATACAAAAGCCTTTAATAAACTCTAAGTGCTGGAAGGTTACTGGAGATTCTAGCACTCATGTGTCCTGGCTTGGGATTTTAGAATATTCTAGAACCTTTTATTTTTTATTTTTATTTTTTATGACTGCCTCCAGGTAATAGGCCTACCATAGAATAAAGGTAAGGAAGGAATTGGCCCTGGGGTGTGGCTCAGTTTCAGGCAAGTGAGTGGAGTGGTTCCATAGCCCCAGTTAAACTATCTGTATTAATAGGAATTCACAGAAGAGTTTTAACTGGGGTAGTGGCATGGCAAGAGCTATAATTTCAATGTGGCATGCTCCCAAAGGCTCACCTATGAAAGGTGTGGCTCCTACAATTACACTAGTGAGAGGTAGTGGAACCTTTTTGAGATGGTAGCTAGTGGGAGGCCCTCAGGCTATTGGGGTATGTGGCCTTAAAGAGGGTGGTAAGATACTGACTCTTTCCTCTTAGTGGTTTACTGTCCTAAATAATCCTCCTCTGATGTATTGTCTCACCATGGGATCAATGTAATTGGCCTAATCAGAACTCTAAAACTATAAGCCAACACAAACTTTTTAATCTATATAAATTGATTTCTTAATATTGGGGGAAGTTGTGGAAAGTTTATTAGTGCAAAATATTTGTACTGACCTGTTAGGTCATGGACAATGTCTATGCCTGAGACAGGGCAAAAGTGCCTTTGAAATTGGTTTACAGGAGGAATTTAGAAAAGTTTGGAGAACCAAACAATATAATGCTAAAGAAGCTAAAGCTAAACAATATAATGCTAAAGAATGCTAAAGAAGCTTCACAAGAAAATTTTGGTGAAAGCTCAGAAGCTAGAAATACACATGGAAAAGGGCATGTTGATGATATTTCAGATGGAAATGAGAACTATATTGAGAAATGGACTAATGGCCATCCTTGTTATACCAATGCAAATAATTTGGATGCATTTTGTTTATGACCTGATACTTTGCAGGAGGCCAGGATTAAAGGTTTACCTAGCAGAATGAATTTCAATACAGGAAGACACTCAGATTGCATTATGGGTGTCACTGGCTGCTTTTAGCTAGATTGACAGTGATAACACAAAGCAAAAACAACAGAGTAGAAAGATGTAGAAATTGATACTGATCAGGAAAAGAACACCTGTAAAGATGGAGTGTGTAAAAAGGTGCTCAGGAGAGGGCTGCATGGGCTGCAATGAGCCAAGTCATAGGAGTGGGGGTCCCTGAACCTTTGAGATCTTCTATCCTACCACACTGTCTCTGTTACCAGATATGGAGCATTAGGATTTGATATTTATCTCTCTGGGTTTCAATCTTGCTTTGGGCCACCTTGTTACTTAGGTACTGGGGTGCTGTGCTCTTCTCAGGGACCCTGAAGAAAGAACTAAATAACAAATGAGCAAAAGGTAGTGAGTTTTTACGCTTATTAAAGTCATTAAATGAAGGGAAACAAATGTGCTTTGTAGAGTGTGTAGGGCAATTAAGGTAGGGAAAGAAATACACTCAGCAAAGTGAAAGAGCAAGCACACAAAGATAAATGTGAACATCTTTTGTATCCTCCATCTGACACCAGACCTATGTTATTCTGTCAAAAATCTGCCTAATCTTGTGCAGAGATTGAATATTCCTAAAGTATTCTTCTCTTGCTCCCAGGTTCAATACTTGGGTGCATGTGTCTTGGATCTTCCTGGTTTACAGGTCATACCCACTTGCACAGCCAGTTGGCCTCACCCTAATCTCCTGCCTCAAAAGCTCTCCTTATTATTTTACTATTTCCCTTTTGTTGTAGTAGAAATGTTTATCCTATACTTGCTCCTCCATTGTGTCTTGGAACTATGTAACTCTCTTCTTGATTTTTTGGGAAGGACTTACAGCACACTTTGCCTTGAATCTTAGAGAAACTTCAGATTTGCACTTTTGAGTAATATTAGAAGAGTTAAGACTTTGAAAACTCTTGGAATGGACTCAATACATTTTGCATTGTAAGATGTAAATGAACTTTTAGGAGTCATGGGCAGGATGCCATAATCTGGATGTTAAATGCCCTTGAATAGTCTCCAGAATGAGGCCAGTGGAACATATTGGAATCTTTAGAAGTTGGGGCCTAATGAAAAGTCTTTAGTTTACTAGGCATGTGCCTTTAAGGAGCATGTGTAGAAACTAAGCCCTTTCTTTTTCTTTCTGGCCATGAAGTACATGATTTTTATCATAGTAATATAAAGCTAGATAATGTACCTAGTTTGGGGATATGAATTAGTGACTCACCAGGAAGTTTAGGTCAGTAAATCAAGACTCAAATTTATCTTTCTTTATAGCAGAGTAAGACTCTGTTTGGTGTAAATACCATTTTTTCCTTTATCCATTTGTTGATGGACATATAGGCTACTTCTAAGGTTTTGGTTCACAGCTTTTAGAGAATAAAGTCAATAGTCTGCTGGCTCCAAGGCAAAGACAAATGATGAAAATAAATGGCAGAGGAGAGCTGTTCACCCCTTAGTGACCAGCAAGCAGGGAGAAGAGGAAGGAGCTGGGGTTAAGAGAACATTCTTCCAGGTCACTTGTCCAGTGATCCACCTCTTCGTGGTAGGCTCCACTTTGGCAAAGCAGACAGCCATGAATATATCAATGGATTCACCCATTGAAAAGTACAGTGCCCATGTGATCCAACCGCCTTCCAAAGCCTTACTTCTGAAGGCAAGACTTTTAGGAGTTATTTTAGATCTAACACACACCAGCAACTGAACTTAAGGTGTCTGTCATATGACCCGATTTTCCACAATGATTATTCTCTTCTTTCTTCAACAAGAAATCCACCCTCTCACTCTTGCTGGTATCCAAGTTCCCACAAACTTCATGGTCTGGCTTGAGTGGCCCAAATACTTATATAATTCACCGGGCTGTAATTTGAAGAAGGACAACAGGTAATTTGAATATATATCCATGTTAGTAAATGATTTATCTAGACATTTTAGATCCCAGGAGACCCCTCAGTTTCTTTACAAGGTAAGATCCAGTTCTTGTTTTGTGTTCCGTGCTTGAATCACAGTAGGTGTCCAAAGCATCCAGGTTGAATGTATTGATAGTTTAACTTTACAAAGTGAGGCCTCTTATAAATCTCTCACTAGTTCTTAGATCCTTCAGTTTCTTGATTATTTTCAGTGCCTGCTGAACGTTTCTCTTTCCTTTCTTTTTCTTCTGTTTTTAATTTCTGAAGATTCTGGATTATTTGGGTGTGTTTGTTGGTCTTTGCTTCTCAGTTTTTCTATTAAATTCTTAAGCTCAAATGGAAAATATCAGCTCCAGGAGTAGTAATGCTTTTGAAATCAGTGGGAGATTTTTAGGGAAGCAGATTCATGGTGCTCTGATTTGTGCGAGGCCATTGAGACAGGAAGTGGGGACATGTGACAAGTTGCAGAATTCTCACAGTCATACAGATTCGTTCCTTGGGGATAGGAAGCGCAAGGGTCATGAGAAACCTAGGATTCATTATGAGTCAGACCCTCAAGGATCTGGAAAGCAAGTGCAGGAAGTATGTACTGTGTCCGCCTGCTAGCACTGTAGCAGCAGAAGGACTCCACCAAGCAGCCCACCTGGGGTATTATATCCTGGGACAGCCCGCTGCTCTGAAGCATGGAAAGACATCGTTGTAGAGGGACATGGGACAGAGCTGAGGATATTTTGGCTAGCC